>CM070828.1:6102841-6400341 GCA_036326025.1 Chrosomus eos | reverse complement strand
CTTTCGCAGACACACTGCAAAAAATGATCAGTAGCCTATTCTTGTCTTGCTGTTTAGTAAAAATGTCGAAAAATCCTTAAAACACATCAGAATATTTTACTTGATAACTTATTTATTTATTATGTGATACATCCATATACTCAGGATCTGCTTTCTTTAATTTTAAGCATAATAGTTCATTTTAATATTACTCGATACTGTTTATTAGACTGCACAGTTATGGTATTCTCTCTCTTTTTCTCTTGTTTATTCCTGCTCTTCTCAGCTGTGAGTCGTGGGCTCAGTTTGATTACTTCTCACCTCTTGCTCTCCCTCTGTCTCCACCTGTCATCCCTCCATCTGTCCCCATCCCTCTGTTCTCACCGCACCCCTCCACACCTCCAGTTAATGGGCTCTTCCAGGTGCAGCTCACCCCCGCGGCGCCCGTGGACCGACCCATCTCCACCATTATTTTTACTCTGTTCCTCAAGTGCCATGATGGATTATCCTTATAAAGTGATACCTGGACATTTTTAGCTGTACATCTATCATTCTAAAGCCACATCCCAAATGCATGTGCCTCTTTGTCATCAAAGTGTCTCACGTTTCCCATTATTTTCTGGCATGAAATATTATTTCCTCACAATCAGTCTGACTACACTTCAACGAAATACACATTAAGCAGGACACAGGACTAATAAGACATTACAGCAGTGAGAGATGTGAGACCGGGAACATATGATGAGAAAATCCACTGTCTACACGCCAAAGCCTCCTAAAGCTGAACATACAGACTCACACACACACACACACACACAGGAGCTGGACATGCTCCAAACACACAAGAGGATGCAATTACCAGGGTGGCAAGAGCTGTGAGCCGTGGTAGAAAAGTGAACTGCAAACCATATGGTGGAGCACACATGCACACGCTTCCAAACAGACATGGATATAAATACAGCTGAACAAGTATTTGGAAACTTCAGCTGCACTTCAAAATGTCACTGCATTAAATAACAACGTATCAAACCATAGAACAGCTTGACACATTTAGTTAAATATTATTTAAAAAAATGTTTGTGCAACTGCAAATCATCATATTAGAATGATTTCTGAAGGATCATGTGACACTGAAGACTGGAGTAATGATGCTGAAAATTCTGCTTTGCATCTCAGGAATAAATTACATTTTAAAATTAACTGTAATACTAGCAGTTGCTTTCACTCATGCATATATATTGAGAGGATATTCAAAATAAGCCATTTGCATTATTATAAATACATATAATATTATATTGTATTTTAAAGCCAAGGCATTTGTCAACTGATGTCTAGAAACCAAAGCATTGGTTTCATTTGATTATTGCAATCAGCTAAACTTATTTATATGACCCATACCTATTGGCAGTGAGATAGCTTTGGTACATCTCTCTCTATGAGCAGTGTGTATGTGTGGATTAAGCTCCATCACACACATGTGAAGCCGAGATCAGCTTCCTGCGGTTCCGGTGAGTCTCTTCAGAACACACACACTCTCTAAGTGACTTCAACACAGAGTGCTAATGCTAGGATAACTGCTTTAAGTTGCCGCCATGAGTGAGAAACCACGGCAGAAGAAGAAGAAAGAGAGAAGACGAGGAGTTCTGTGAGTCAGACAAAGCCCAGGGGCGACAGCTTTAACATCACCTTATTTAAAGACACAGCGCCTGCTGTCAGTAGGCTTTTTTATTTTTATTTTTTGCAGTTGCACAACTAGCTAGGCCTCTGCTCAATCCCTTTGTCATCATTTTGCCATCTATTTAATTTATTGGGGTTGATAATATTTCAGAAATAGGGTAAAGTGCCAGTGGTGGAACAGAGATGGTTGCGCTCACAAACAGCTGAATGATCCGGTTAAAATCACGCTGGAAGTGTGAAAAAGACATTTTAACAGGAAGGAAAGAGGTTTTCTCTGAGGCAGGTGTGTAGCATGTTGTGATGTTCTCACCTTCTAGCATCTACAGCACAGACTATAGGAACGATTCGTCTCCTCCAGCAATGGTTTTCATCAAAACTGAACAATTCCACTGCTAAACACTCTTCTATTGCACTCGCTTTGACAATAAAAACCCTATTGCTGGCGTTCAACAGCTTGAACACACCTTCTAATCATTAAAATATGAGCTCCAATTACAGCTAAGAGTTCATAATAAGTTAGCCACAAAATAATCATGATCCATTGTTTTATCCATTAAGCACAAACAAAACTGCCAATGATAAATGTGTTTAGTTTTCTGATTAAATAATTCACATATTAAAGTCTAGCAATACATTAAATGCAACAGCAAAGTCTGAATCATAATTCATCCTAGTTTTGCTGGAAAAATGCTGTGTTTTTGTTTTTGCATTGTGCAATTATATTATTGTAATATAATACAAAATAATTATTATTTTTATATAATATAATTGACATTTAATTTATTAGTATTCATTTGGAACTAGAAATACTACTATGATACAAAAAAATGTGATTTTGTTTTAAATTAAAAGGTGCAAAATGTTTGATTTTCTTTTGATTTTGAAGATAATTATGACCAAAACTTTTCTTGAAAGTTTTCTTGCAATTCATGTGCAAAAAAATAAAAGAAATCAGATTAAATTAAAAAGCAAATTCCAATAGTCTGTTCAAGCTGTACTGTCTACATATTTTCACACAATGCATATTCATACTGTATTTTATAATTTCTGTCTTGAATAATTGAATAACAATTATTATAATAAGTCTTTTCACACTATATCTGCGTGTTTATTGTGTATGTTCGCTGTTACCATGACAGCAAATTCCAAAGCATTATCAAATCCAAACTTGGTGAATAAACTCAATTCTGAAAAAAAAAAAATACAGCTTTTGGACAAGGAAAATAATACACCATTCTGAATGTGTTATCTGTGAGGAAGAGCAGAAGCGCTATAGAGAATTTGCCTGGAAGAGCGTCCAAAGATACTGGTAGAAGTAGAGAGATACGAAAACCCTCCCTCCACTGTCTCTGTCGGCATCCCTCATTCTCTCCGCTCGATGGAGTGTGCAGTTTCCAGCCCTATTCCTCTGGATCTCATTTTCAAAGTTGTCTATCTGCGAAAGCATTTGCACTCTTCAAAGCAGTTCGGTGCAAGAGCATCAACCTTAACACTACTCCAGAAACACACAGTAAAACAAGCTCTGCCGTTTCCCTGCGATTACTTTTAGAATGCTTTTAGTGATTCATTTCCTGTGGCCATTTCCTGATAGCGTGTTTCTTCAACTTCTTTTATGTACCGAGGCTCAATCAACTAAAAACTGTGAAATGTAGGCCTAAATAACACACAAGTATCACTTGAGAAAAGTATCTTAACATTTTTTAGCACATTTCAATCACAATTTTTGGGTACATTTTATTTCTATGGTCCACTTTAGACATTCCACTAACTATAAGTAAATTTGCAACTACAAGTCAACTTACGCTACTCACCCGAACCCTAACCTAACAGTCTACTAATACTCAATGAGAGTTAGTTGACTTGTAGTTGCAAAATTACTAGTAGAACGTCTGGTCCGAGTTTATATTAAGTGACTTTAAGTATTATGTACTTACATCGACAAATAATGTTTATGTTGTATTGAAAACCACTTTTGCTGGTATTGAGGTGTGATACGGGTAAGGTTAGGGTCAGGTGTGTGTGATATGGGTCGGTTTAAGGGTGGGTTAAGGTGTAAGGGAAGGGTCAACAGTGTAATTACAAATGTTATTACATACATTATACAACATAAGTACAATGTAAAAACATGTATGTACACAATAAGTCCATTGTATCAAATTATTAATTTCAATGTAAGTACATAGTACTTAAAGCCACTTCATATAAAGTGGGACCGAATGTCTAAAGTGGACCATCACAATAAAGTGTTACCAAGTTTTTGTATAATTATGCAAGTGTGAAAATCTGATTTAACTGTATTTAAGATACATAAAATGCTAGCTAGAAAATTAGCCAAAGCAAGACATAATTATTATGTTGTCAAATATTCTTGACTTTTAGATGATACATGACAAAAAATGGCACAATTATCATGTAGAGAGAATGTGTGATTTTTTTAAAGGCTTTATTTTAATTAGTTGAAGAAACACCTGATAATCTGTGTTGTTGTGGCTCACACGTCTCAAACAATGCCCTATATTTAAAAGTGCAATCTTGCGCATTACCTTAAACACGTCTAAATCTGTATAAAATTAAGAGCCGGTTAATGTGCGGATCTAATTAACTTCAACCTTGACCTTGTTACATTGAGAAATCATTACACCTACTAATGCATCAAAATTAATTTCCTAATTTAAATCATGGACTATTTGTCTTTCTAATTTCAATGGGACTGGAGCTAATATACTTCAAATGAGACACAACATGATTTTCTCTTCTTCTATTTTTTAGCCCTGATTGAAGAGAACAGAAATCCACAGACAGTTTTAATCAGCTTAATTTCATACTCACCGATTGGAGAGGTCTACCTGAGTTCTGCGTTCAGATTATCTGTAATCAAGAGCCTTTGATGGTTAAGAGCTGTTGCTATTATCATTTCATTCCAAAAAAAAAAAAAAAATTGGTGAGCTCCTAATGACAACCATAAACTCAAATAAACACTGATTGTATTTGAGTGGTTTCGGACGCTAATGCAAATGATGCGGGTTCAGTCTGAGGGAAGCTGGATGATCATATCCTTAATCATACTATAATTTTCCTGTGCATGTTCACATGGTCAGGGTGCTCCTAATGAGAGGAAATAATTTAAAACAAAATGGCAGGGTTTAATGCCCTCACTATATATGCCTTTATGAATATGCCTGATATGAATAAATTAATTAAATCATGGACAGCCAACGAGCCAATGACGAGTTTGTCAATAGCTATGTTTCTGCGAATTTAACTTATGCACAAAATTGGAATATTGCATAAAACTTTTGCGAATACAGCAGCATTTTTCAAAAGAAGCAAATAGTGACTTCCTGGGAAATCGGTGCAACATATCTGCAATAAAAAAATGGAAGTTGCTGCAAACGGGGAAACCACTGTTGCTCTTTTATCCTCCACCATAAATTACACATATGAATATGAAACGCAATAAACGCTGTGATGTTTTCTTGCGTTCGGATGCTGGTGTTTGTGAACACAATCATTTGAGACACTTCTGGGAGGGAATTATACAAAACTGATGACAGACTTTGGCTCAGGCATTTCAGCATGATCAAACCAACATTTGAGATGCAGTGCGATGTGATTGGTCCGCTGGTTAGTCCAGTATCCAATCACATCGACTGTTGAGTTTTTTGTTGCGCATCAAGGGATGTATTCAGGAAATGTGTTTTCATCGTAATTTATGCGCATGTCTACTTATCGGATAAAAATTTCAATCCACGTCAATTGACCAAATACGTTTTTATGCACATTTTTAGAATGTACGTGCATCTTGCCCTTTACATCCAGCTTTTTTTATGTGATATCCCAAAATGGTGGATGGACAGAGATAATTGTGCATTTAACCGAAATGTATTGTTTGTGAAATTTATTAAGTTTTGATTTACTGTTGATAATTTGATTTAAAGTTGAGCAGAATAATTGCACAATATTCAACAAATTCTTCATATGAGAAAAAAAAAATCGTTATACTATAATAGAATATAACATTTTCAAAATGTCAATTGGACAAACAATTAAAACATTTCCTGATATTCCCATGTTAGGTAACTGTGGGAGCCCTGAATTTAAAAAAATAAAATAAAAAATACCCAATTTGATAAAGCATCTGCAAGATTAATTAAATAATAAAAAGAGATATCCTTCAAATGAGTCATTTTAGATCAGTTAAAATAAAATACAATAGACTGGCACTATGAGCTTATATGGTCTAAGCACATTGTCTAATACTCTTTCATCCTACAGCATAAATAATAAATCCTTGAACAACACCAACAGTATCACTCGGATTGCCAGTAGCGCGTTCAAGTCGCACACTCAAAGCACAATGCATGTGCTAACAATTTCATTTTAATATTAAATTCAGGCAGGGCACTTGGCTGTGCTCAGTAAGTTCGACTCGGTTAGCCACAGTGAGAGCGGATTAGAGCTCTTTCCAGAGAAACCTGGGCTAACATCTGCCACTCTGCCCCCCTGCCAGCTCCTTCCTTATCACACCTCTCAACACTGCAGCATGTGCTTACCAACAGGGGGATCCAATCTACAGGCCTCTTTCATACTGCATAGCAATGAGCCGTCGTTTTTAGACTTGATTTAAAACAGCTCGCCCAAATCAAGTAAACAGCAGCTGCTTTTACGCAAAGGCCTCGCTAAGACAAAGCTTTTACGACAGAGTTTATGTGCTGCTTCTTCATTTAATGTGGAAGCAACAAGCAGACAATAAGAGTCGAGAGATGTGTTCGAGCATTTAGAAGATGCTCCTCCTGACCAGAGATAGATATAAATGCATGGCTTTCATCAGTATAAACCAATGAGGCGTCTCTTCTGTGCTGCAATAAAGAGCGCCTTAATGTATGTGGTTAAACAGTAACGTTGTCATATATGTAATTTTATCAGTGTATGTCCTGCAGTAAAATGCTTCAACACACAAACACACGCACACACTTTGCGACTTCTCAGCTCATCTCATTGCTCTCTGGAGACCAGAATCTATTAAAGGCCTTTATGTCCCAGAGCTCTCAAACGCTAAAGAACCTGAGAGAAAACACGACTGCCATATTAACCAACATTACACCAGACATACATTCAAAATCAGGTTAACCATCTGTACAAGGCTACGAAGCACATCACACATGCGTCCGGGTCGTGCACCATATGTTCTCTATACAGTATTTATGAAATGCAGCAGTTGGTTAGAGGCTCAATACTCATGTGGATGTGCAAGTTACACGGGAAAGAGGGAAGATCCCACAGCAACGTCACGGCCACTGCATGCACATTTAATGTTTCCACAGTCTGTTATCCTGTTATGAGGCTTCAACTTAAGTTAATCAGTCCAGTTTCACCACAAAAGTCATGCTGGTCAACCAACTTTGAGTTTTGATGGTTAAATGCATGGCTTGATGGTTATAACTGACCACCAAAAAAGAACACACTAGTAAAAAGCCTGTTAAACAAAAGAGTCCACCTTAAACCAGTGGTTTTCTGGTCTTGGCTGGCTACCAAGTTGGTTTCTACTGGTCTGGCTGGTCTCGTTTAATTGTGTTAGAGGAGTTTTTAGTCTTGGCAGTCATATACAAATAATAATAATAATAATAAATTACTTTCTACACATCAAGGTCTACATGTGATCAATTCAGGAACTCTATGGGAATCAAACCCATAGACGTTGCCATTGCTAGGAATGCTACTAAATATTACTACTGTTTGAGCTACATGAGTTCAAGTCAGTTGATCAGACTGGGAGACCAGCAAACCAACTATATCGACCAGGCCAAGAATTCAGTTAAACAAATTTAAACAAGGTAAAACCAGCAAGCCGACAGGTAACCATTATATGAATGTGTGCTGTCTTTGCGGCCACAAACTGCGTGAAGCTCTAAATTATATTACTCATGTATATATTGCACCATATTATTCATGCTAATGTGTTTGAGCAGGCCGTAGACTAAAGAATAATTTTAGCTTTCCCATGAAATGCGACAGTAATTTAAGTTTCCCCTCTACTGCTGGTTTAGCAGCCCAAAGTCATTCATTCACCACCAGTAAACAGCCATTAAGTGTAAATCTCAAGTGTGCGGTTCATATTACTAAATGGATCTGAATGCCACTGGCAGGACATCCCTCCACTAATTTAATAAACAATGGACTATTGTTGAGACGGACTGTCAACATAATGCCTGGAAATGGGGCTTTTGTGCTGCGTGTGACTGGTGGCAGATGGGCAGAATATGATGGCAGAACCTGTCCTGTCGAGTGGGCAGCAGTGGCAGGCACTGAGCCTGAGGGGCCAATCAAACGGCAGGAAGGGGCCAACATCCTACAGGAGCCCTTGGACATGAGGACATGAGTGATTCATTCTGTTCCTGGAAGGACATACGATTTAATGTTTCTGGGTCATATACCTGAAACATTAAGTCAAACCGAAAATTATTCAGACACCAGATATAATTTTAGATATTTTTTTTTACTAGTGGGTGCAGGACACTATAGTTCATTTATGTAAGAGAGGATAGGACAATTAAGTAAACTGTGACATATTACACCCAAAAATTCTTCATACAGTGGACTACCAGTAAAATGTATAAAACTTTAGGACCAAAAAGGATTCAGATACTTTGACCCGACCATGTTATTCTTTAATTGGTAATGCAAACTTTTTTACACCACAGACTGAGCAAAATTGACTATTGCTTGGTAATTGGTTGACCCAAATTGGTATTATCTAATTGTGTACTTAAATTTAACAGCTGACAGCTAACAGCTATTCAATATAATTCATTTGTGAGACAGTCTAACAGAAGGATGGCCAAAACCAGTGAAATATCAACTGAGTTCTTTTATTACCATTTTCTATATATTATAGTTTATAATATTTATTTATAATATTTATAATATTTAACATTTTTATATATTTATAGTTTATTTTCTAATAAACTGTGACAATGTGAGAAAAGTTGAAGGTGTCTGAATAAATTTTGGTTTGACTAATATATATATATATATATATATATATATATATATATATACTCATGAACTCATGAAATGTTCTTCAGTTCATGATCGCACCAACAACTGGGATGTATGTATGTATGTATGTATATATATATATATATATATATATATATATATATATATATATATATATACATACATACATACATACATACATACACACACACATCCCAGTTGTTGGTGCGATCATGAACTGAAGAACATTTCATGAGTTCAGAGAGCCAACAAAGCGTGTTTTTACAACCATAAGTCACTGACGCACTGCGCATCCAGATGAATGTTATGTGTTGGGGTGTGTGGGGGTGTGTGTGTGTGTGTGTGTGTGTGTGTGTGTGTGTGTGTGTGTGGTGTGTGTGTGTGTGTGTGTGTGTGTGTGTGTGTGTGTGTGGGGTGTGTGTGTGTGTGTGTGTGTGTGTGTGTGTGTGTGTGTGTGTAGATCCAGTGAGCCATATCGGGCTCCGAAGCATGACAAGGGAATTACCCATCTTCTCAAACTCATCAATGATGGATGGTAAAAGTGCTTCCGTTTTCATGCTGAAAACATGACAATCTCTCCTTTCCGCATTTAGCATCAACACCCTTGGCCCCTCGAGCACCCGCCATCTGAACGAACCATCGGTCTGTTATGAACACACACACACACACACACACACACACACACACACACACACACACACACACACACACACACTCACACTCACAGGTACAAAGCGACCAGTTCATAGCCCAAAGCCATCACATCCTGACAACCCATGCCTTTCACCTGCACGCTTCCCGCTCCGACATCAATAAACATCTTCCCTTGTTACTCTTTGACGCTCCCACTAAATGCTTTCAATCAAGTGTTAAAGGGTTGAAAACAGCTCACCGACACTATTCACCGCAGAGATGGAAGATTTAAATATAAATGAATGCACAGTCTTTGAAAGCCGCAGCAGATGCCTAACACCTTGCTTTGGTGGGTATCAGAGAAAAACGCACTCTGAACCGTTCGAGAGATGACACCGCAACAGCATGATTCCCCATAAGAGCTCAAATCATCTCACACTCTTCCTCGCACGCCCACGCGCTCACAATCACACTTCTGCCATTGTTTGTTTTCTTTGCGAGCTTGTATGAAATGTTGACAAAGCAGAAGTGCTTGTTTGCGTTTCGTTTTACAAACTGTATCAAGGCCGAGACGCTTCACATCTGGACCGCCGGTCAGATGTGGTTAGCGCATGTGGGCCGAACAAACATGCGCTAGTATAGTTTGTGAATTGAGTACGTCCAACAGTCTGCTTGATTTGTAGACGTGGACGGATTTTTCCCATGCACCTTGCTCTGTTTAACAGCGACAACATGTGTCTCCACTACTGTATAAAATGAACAAATGAGTGAATTCATAGCGAAACTACTTGCTTTGAGCAGCGCTGACTCCACCTGCTCTTTATTTCAATCTTACCTCTCAATGAGAGTGAATTGTGACCTCACGAGTAACTTTTTCCGAGCAGTTCTTTTTGCTTTACTTCACCGCCTCCTCTCACTTCAGCTGCTATCTGTCTGAATCATGAACACGCTCATGAAATCTTTACCTGCTAGAAGCCAAAAATGTGGGAGGGATGATAATAGCATCATACAGATCAGATCAAGTTCATAAACTCGTCAAATAAAATGTGCGCCCACACCTTGTAAACATCCACTAACATACAACACGGTGCTAGTTTACTTTTTTGGGGGATGTTTATCTTTCTCACCTAGTTAGCAACATTTATCATCCTTTACTAAGAGACAGGTCTAACTTTTAATCCTCCCTTATGAAATGCTGAAAAGTACATATGTCTTCTGTGGAAATCTCAGGACCAAAAAACTTTCGTCCAATCGTTGCATTCGGTCCATTTCCAAACATCGGTGCACCTGCTCGCGCAGACATCACACGCCATCAGTGTGTTCCATACGGCTGTGTAGAGTTGTCGACAGACAGTCACCGAGAGTCACAAACAAACAGAAGCCAACTTTTACGGTTCCTCCTGAACCAAACCAATGAGCTTAAGCTGCATTTATGCCATGTCGTAACTGTAATTACAAATGGCAACCCGTGACGTTCTACCCGGAGATGTTCACGTCCTCAGACTCGGTTATCTGTGTTTCTATATCAGCACTATCAACGCTGAAATTAATCTGCAGCCGTCAGGTGGTACAACTAGAGCTCTGTAAGTTTACGTTCATTTTTATTGTTATTGTTTTGTGCTTTGAGATTATTGCCATCTCTCGTGATGCTTTAAAGACTTTGCTCTGGCTGTGTGTTCGTGTGTTTTGAAGGAGGTTTTGGAGAGGCTCTGAATCCGAATTTGCCAATCCTACCTTTAATTGGTTAAAAATCTGATTTAAAAAGTCATTACACTAGAGAGCTTTCAGTATTCTGCTCTCTTTATGAAAGAATGTTTAACATTTGAATCTCCATTTTGAGCACAGTCGGTGTTGAAATCTTAGTAAATAACCTGAAGTGGGAAGAAAATCATTATAAGTCAGGAACCAATCACAACACACTGGTCCAGCCGACCAATCAGAGTACATTGTGCTTTTTGGAAGGAGGGGTTTCATAAAGAAAGGAACTAAACAGAGCTACTGACAGACAGAAGAGAGGAGCTTTAATAATGTAAAATGTGGAAAAATAATGCGTTTTTGAACATTGAAACATGAAAACTTGCTCTAATAGAGCCCAACATCAAGACTTTGAAAAGGGGTATAGGTCCCCTTTAAACCTTAACTACATAAATGTGCTTTACTACAGCAACTTTTTAAGCACAATTTTCTCAAAGCATCAACAAATTAAACTGAAATAATAAAGGCGAAAAGCAGTTGATTGAATCTGATTTGCCTCGTGTAATCAGACCCTGTTGACAATGTAAAGAAGCTCTGATAGTGTGTGTGTGACAGTGGCACTTCCACGCTGTAGGTGGGATCACAATGAAATCTTTTTTAATTACACAATTAATTATGAACTTGGTAATTAGATTAATTAGTTAATTGCATAAAAGGGCCCTCCCCCTTGCTGTAGTACTGCATACAATTAAAGTTAAGCGCTTGGATGCAGCCAGCTATCCTGGAAAAAATGAAATGCATGAAAAAATAATGCATGTGTTGGGAAATGCATGCATATATACACTATAAACACAACAGCTTTTGTGAGTCACACATTATATATATATATATATATATATATATAAATAAATAATGTTAAGTAGTAATAAACCTGATAATGTCCAGCTAATTCCACATTATCATCCAACTTATAACCTGACTACTTACCCAATACATAATTGAATATGAAATATGAATTTGCATTGAAATGTATGTATTATGTGAAAAGAAAGAGAGTGATATGAGAGCAATTAAACAAATTAGCATTTAACATTATCATATCAAAAACATTTGACCCTGAAGGCTGTGATGTTTGCAGCATGTTCGAGTCTCAGATAGGCAGTGTTATTATTTCAACATGAACGTCTCAGGTTACTATTGTAACCATAGTTCCCTGAGAACAGGTAACGAGACGATGCGTCGAAACGCTGCGGGAACGCCTTCTGCGTGAATGCGTCTGAAGCATCTATGCCAACTAGTCCAATGGAAAAAGGGAATGAGCGTCACGGGCGGGTGACGTCATGACCAGGAAAGGATAAGAGCACTTCCGCTGCTCGCCGGCATTAGCTTCGACAGTGCCGAAGCAAGCCGATCGCAGGGACGCCAGAAGTATGGCAGGGGGACGCATCGTCTCGTTCCCTGTTCTCAGGGAACTATGGTTACAATAGTAACCTGAGACGTTCCCTTATCGAAAAGGGAACTTCGAGATGCGTCGAAACGCTGCGGGAACGAGAATACCCAATGCGCCATAATTCAAGTACCTGAGTGTCAGACTGTTCAGCTAAGCACTAAGCACCTGAGAACCTGGGGCAGCATCCAGGTCCAGGCTGTAAAACCTCACGAATGTGAGCGGAGAGGACCAGCCCGCCGCATCACAAACGTCATGGAGAGAAACCCCATGCAGCAAGGCTTTAGAAGCCGCCATACTCCTGGTAGAATGAGCTCGGACCACCAAAGGACAAGGCTGGCCCGAGTACTCATAAGCAAGTGAAATAGCCTCGACTATCCACTTACTGACTGACTGTTTTGAAGCAGGAAGACCTTTTTTAGGTGATCCAAAGCAAATAAATAGTTGATCGGACTTCCTGATTGAGGATGTCCGATGTACATATGTGTCCAATGCTCGCACTGGACACAACAAGTGCAGTCTTTCCTGGTCCGCAGTTGCAAACGGAGGAGGACAGAAAGCCTGCAGCACGATAGGCCTCGGAGTCAAGGTCGGCACCTTAGGGACGTATCCCTGTTTTGGATAAAGGAACGCCTTGACCATCCCCGGTGCAAATTCAAGGCAGGTGGGGGAGACCGAAAGAGCCTGAAGGTCACCAACTCTCTTGAGGGACGAAATAGCTAGGAGAAAGATGGTCTTAAGAGTAAGGAACTTCTCTGAGACCGAATCTAAGGGCTCGAATGGAGCCCTAGACAGGCCTACTAGAACTACAGTCAAATCCCAAGCTGGCACCTTAGTGCGAATTGCAGGCCTCAGCCTCAAAGTGCCACGAAGGAAACGTGTAATCAGGGGGTCTCGACCCAAAGATATACCTCCCACCATGGTATGGTAAGCCGCAATGGCTGCCACGTAAACTTTTAGTGTGGAAGGACATAAACCTGACACAAAGCGCTCCTGCAGGAACTCGATTACTGTGTTGACAGAACAATTAACCGGATCCCACTGATGTCGGTGACACCATAAGGAGAAAACTCTCCATTTAAGCGCATACAGTTTCCTCGTAGCTGGAGCTCTGGAGCTTAGGATGGTCTCAACAGCCTCAGCTGAAAGACCACTATCTACAAGTTGGGCCCCCTCAGAGGCCAAACCCAAAGATTCCATATCTCTGGCCGAGGGTGAAATATTGTGCCCCCGGCCTGAGACAGAAGGTCCCTCCTCAAAGGGATCTCCAATGGAGGCCCGTCTAGCAGAAGGATCAGGTCCGCAAACCAGATCCGACTTGGCCAGCGTGGTGCTACTAGCAGCAGGCTTATCCCACACTGACGGACCCGCTCCAGAACTCCTGGGAGCAGAGCAACAGGGGAAAGGCGTACAGACGTAGCCTCGGCCACGTCTGCACCATGGCATCCAGCCCCAGGGGGGCCGGGTGAGTAAGTGAATACCAGAGGGGACAGTGCGTCGTGTTGTGAGACGCGAACAGGTCCACCTCTGCTCTGCCATATGCCTCCCAGATTTTCTCCACCGCCTCGGGGTGGAGTCTCCAGTCCCCTGGCCTCAGCTCCTGCCTCGACAGGATGTCTGCTCCTATATTCTGGTCCCCAGGAATATACACTGCCCTAGGGAGAGTACCTTCCCCAGGGACCACAGGAGGATCTGGTGCGCCAGTTTGCAAAGCGGACGCGACCTCAGACCCCCCTGGCGGTTCAGATAAGAGACCACTGATGTGTTGTCTGTTCGAACGAGCACATGATGGCCTCTTAGGTCCGGAAGGAAATGTCTCAACGCATTGAAGACAGCCATCACCTCCAGGCAATTGATGTGCCACGAAAGATGATGGCTTTTCCACAGACCCTGAACCGAGCGGCCTTCCATTACCGCTCCCCAGCCGGTGAGGGAAGCATCTGTCGAGATAGTAGCTCGATGGCAAAGAGCTCCCAACACCGGGCCCTGGGTTAAGAACCAGTGTTTCCTCCATATCTCTAAGGCACGAAGGCATCGCCGCGTAACCTTGATCATATGGAGTGGGTTTCCCCTCGGGGAGAACCCTCTGGTCCTGAGCCACCACTGTAAAGGCCTCATGTACAGCAGGCCAAAAGGTATCACGTTGGACGCTGCTGCCAGTAGACCCAACAGTTTCTCGAACTGTTTTACAGTGCGTGACTGACCTAGCTTTAGCTCTTTGGTGGCTGCCAGGATAACAGCTACACGAACGGGCGATAGGCTGGCCCTCATCGTCACTGAATCCCATACCACACCAAGGAAAGTGGTTCTCAATACTGGAGAAAGCACACTCTTCTTGGTATTGAGCATCAACCCCAACATCTGCATAAGAGCGAGAACGACACCTCGGTGCCGAACCGCCAACTGCTCCGATTCCGCAGAATCAGCCAGTCACCGATGTAGTTCAGAATACGTACGCCCTGAAGCCCAAGGGGGCTAGAGCTGTATCCACGCATTTCGTGAACGTGCGGGGTGATAAAGCTAGACCGAAAGGAAGAACCCGATATTGGTATTCTTTGCCCCCGAAAGAAAACCCTAGGAACTTCCTGTGCTGAGGGAGGATGGAGATATGGAAGTATGCATCCTTTAGATCTATCGTGACAAACCAGTCCTCGGATCTGATTTGGGTCACGATCTGCTTGAGGGTCAGCATCTTGAACTTGAGTTTCTGAACTGACCGATTCAACAGGCGAAGATCTAAAATGGGATGCAACCCTCCATCCTTTTTTGGAACAATGAAATAACGGCTGTAAAAACCCGACTCTCGGTCGGGTGAGTACACCTGTTCTATAGCCTCTTTTGCTAACAGGGCCCTTACTTCTTGCTCCATTACCAGAGCCTGCTCGGGATGCACCACTGTGGGTAGCACCCCGCTGTAACGAGGAGGACGAGAGCCAAACTGGATTCTGTATCCTTTCTCTACAATCTGCAGGACCCAATGAGAAATATTCGGCAGAAGCTTCCACGCTGCCAGAAAATTTACTAAGGGAACCAGCCTCTCGAGGCTGGTCTCTGGTGTTACTGAGAGAGCCAAATCTGGAGCCTGAAACATACCGGCAGGAACTACCTGACCTGACTGCTCTAAAACCCCCCTCAGAGGGCGCGAAACCGATGCTGTGCCGCAGCATAGCACCAGCGACTCGCTGGAGACCACTGCGCCCTGAAGCACCAGAGGTGGCAGGGTTGGCAGGAGGGTCTCGTGAGGACCCCGAAGTGGAACGGGCACCGTATAATGAGGTGAACACCGCTCCACTCCGGTCGGGGCTGTCCTCACAGGCCTGATGCCTAAGCATCAGGCCTTTTTTTTTTTTGAACCAAAGCTTTCTTCGCCTGAAGAACGGTCCTCAGATCCGGCTTAGGCTTAGGCGACTTCGGTTGAGAGGGTTGCGTCTGTCTCCAGTATCTACATGGAGGAACACGAGACGCAGCACTCTCTTTCTGTGCACATAATATGATGAACTCGACGGCTGGGGCTGCTCACGCCCAGCAGCCCCAGGGGGGCTGGACACAGCGAGGGAGAAACCTTATTTATATATATTTTTTTATATATATATATACTTTTATCACCTAACAACGACCGCATGGAATGCGTCGCCGAAGAGACCCGAAGGCTCAAATTTCGCTATATCCAGAACCCCAGCAGATCGGCCTGATAAGCCTGGAGCATTATAATATAGATTTCTATAAACATTCTCCAGCTGACCTGCTGCCGTATAAGCTTTACCCATAAAACCAAAGTAGTTCTGCTTAAACCTACGCGCTGCCTCGGCAAACGCGAGATCCCAGCCACAGAATCTTATTTTTGCAAAATACACTCGAAATCTAAGCGGTGCCTCGGCAAACGCGAGATCCGAGCTAGATTCTGATTACAACATTAAACCTACACGCTGCCTCGGCAAACGCGAGATTCTTTAGTATAGGCTTATGAGCAAAGCAGAGACTTAAATGATGATACTAGACCAGGTGAAAAAATAGCATTTTCCTATTTTTATTTCTGTTCAGCCTGGGGCATCATATCATAACCGTAATCTTTCAACCCTTAATCTTGAATAAACATTTAACACGAGGGCTGAAAGTAGTGATAAATACGGTTTATTCCATAATTTAAATATTCAGTGTGTAAATCAGGGAAAAAATGGAAGCCTCGTGGTGGAGATAATGTGATAGAAATAAGAAAACGCTCGTCAAGTTTCTTAAGACGAGCGTTCCTTTTTCTCAGCTGGCCATTAAATATTTAATTTACTAACAGCACGGGACAAAACCTCCACCAGTTCATCATATACTGGAAAAATAGATGGCGAATCTAATTCAACAGTGTGTGTGCTTGCTTTCACTTTCAATATTCTCAACACAAACCTCCTCGGAGGAAGAATATGAAGGAAAAAAGGGCTCTCTCTCCCCGAGCGGAAGAAACCGCAGAGCGTGCTTCCAACACCGGGGAGATAGAGCTGGATCTTCCGGGTAAGGAAGAAGAAAAGGCCCTCGGACCGTTCTCCCACCCCTCCAAAAGATCCTTTTGCGATCCCCAGGAATGCATTCTCCGCGCCGCCTCGGCAAACGCGGGTCCTGCATCCCGTGAGAATCGCGAGCCTGCCACTATCATACAGAGTGACAGGCGAGAGCAGAGCATGCTAATCTGGTAGTTTCACTTTCACAATGTTAGCACTCAGCATGCTCTTACTCTCAAACAAAATGACAAAAAGCTGTGTGTGTCCCCACCCGTTTAAATAAACGCGGGCAGGGAGGAACACACTGTTTGTACATTTGTTTCGCCATAACGATACCAACAATATTGCAACAGACAACAATAAATAGACAGGGACAGTTTGACACAGATCGCTTGCTGAGGCACAGAAGCTAATGCCGGCGAGCAGCGGAAGTGCTCTTATCCTTTCCTGGTCATGACGTCACCCGCCCGTGACGCTCATTCCCTTTTTCCATTGGACTAGTTGGCATAGATGCTTCAGACGCATTCACGCAGAAGGCGTTCCCGCAGCGTTTCGACGCATCTCGAAGTTCCCTTTTCGATAAGGGAACAATACTTCTCTAAACTCCACCACACCCACCATTCTATTTTTGCCACATTAAATGGAAATTCATCAGTCAAACAGTCATAATCTCTCTCCTTCCTGCGATCACTCATTCATCTCTCTCCTGGCCCGCTGTCAGCACTACCAGTCATGCACAGCAAACATGGCATCCTGCCAACGTGGGGTAATTAATTTCAGTATTTCCACAAAAGCAAATGATTGACAGAGTCGTATTTGCCTTGAATCCTCATTACTCCACAAATGCGCGTTCTTTCACGGGCACCTCCCCTCTTTCTGTCCTCCTTGATATTCATGGGTTCTTCATCTTTTCCACACTCCTCTTTGAGTGCAGTGTCGCCTGTCACCGTGTGAATATTCTCCCACAGAGGGAGTGTGAACACGCTTAGCTTCCATGACTCAGTGCTTCGGTTCTTATTCAATTATTTAGGTGTTGTTATTGATTCTGTTTAGAAACACAATGGGAAAGATGGAGACCCGGTAGCTGCTCTTAACGCAACACTGTACCAGTATTGCTTATTGTGCATAAATATCAATATGTCCATAAATTC
Source organism: Chrosomus eos (assembly GCA_036326025.1). NCBI lineage: Eukaryota > Metazoa > Chordata > Actinopteri > Cypriniformes > Leuciscidae > Chrosomus > Chrosomus eos. Next base: position 6,382,252 of record CM070828.1, on the reverse strand, counting down.
AAATATCAAAAGTATTAATATTTGCCACCGATCGGTTTAAAAAATAATGTAATTTAATAAGTAACTTATTAAATGCATCAGAACAATACATCAATAGAAACCCTCCAAAATAAAGATAATTTAAGAGTAATGTAATTCAGAAAAAAAGTCGTATTATTAGTATTATTATTAATTTTGCATTAAACATTATTATTAACTGCATAAGCCAAATAATAAATGCAAAATTCAGTTTTTTTACATGCATAAAACAACACAAGTACAAAAAAAACACACACAAAAAAAATAACATTGATCATCTTTATTATTATTATTATTAACTGCATAAGCCAAACAATATATGCAAAATTCAGTTTTGTACACGCATAAAATAAAAAAAAAATATTTTATTTTGCCATCTTAACTATGCACAATTATATAGTTAGCTAAAGTCTGTCACAAGAGAACATATTCTCCCACATTATTCCGCCCATCTGTGACTGTGACATCAGATCATTTTGTTCTACTTTAATCTATCGTTGTATCATTTAAAAATCTTTTGCATTTTATCAGCTCGTTTTACGCCAGGTTTCCACCGGAGCTCGTCTTTATACGGCCTTCTGCTGTGAGGATGACGCTTCACGAACTGCATTCCGTTCCATCCTGCAGTCTTCAAAAATGTTACAAAACACGACACATCTCTCCGTTAGACTCCACCATTAACTTCACTGCGAACTGAAGCTGTGCTCGTGAATAATATGAGAGGATTTCCGCTCTCATGGGGTCTTGTAGCACACAAACCGTACATGTTTTATTTAAAGGCACTTTATAAAACCAAACTCTCAAGAACAGGAGCAAAACTAAAAGAAAAGAATGAAGTGGTACGACGATTTGCAATCCATTTATTCTAGTAAACGAACTCGCTTTGGATGTGTTTTTAACCAATTCTAATGCAACAAAAAGCATAATGCATGCCACAAATCATCAAGTTATCTGTGGTTTAATATACCGTAATGGGGTTTTCAAGGTTTTCTGCTACACCTGCTTCACTAAAGACACCGATCGTTTACCCAGGAACCCCCTAAAAGAGAATACCACTTCAGACGATTTAATCTTTAATGATCTGAACTGAACTATAAACCCAAGGCATTGAATCGTGCATCAATAAATAAACAGCTATGGTTTATTGTAAGTGCGCCTGGTGTATTTAAATAGCCACCACAATCTCAACCACCAATTATAACCCAGAGTTATTAGATTACAAATGAATCTGTACATCTGCAGTGCAGAAACCTGAGAATGAATGTATAATTATTCCACGGGACGTTGAAATTGCAAAGCATTTAAAAAATGCTTCTGCAAATGCCCATAAGATTAGAATTAGCCTTTCAAGCTTTTAAATTACACACATAAAGTCATGTCAGAAAATCTTATGCACACTTGCATCTTGATAAACACGTTATTTTTTAAATGTCAGAATAAAGTAGTGACGCATGAAAGGCTGACCTACAATTAGCACCCGCTAGCTTAATACCTTTTGATTGAAAGCATAAAAATAATTAGTCAATCTGCATAATTGCTAATTAGATACTAATGCATATGTACTCGCAATTAACAACAGCTGCACGGAATAAAGGTAGAATAAATTCACTTCTGAATGCCAAAGGAAATATAAGGCACCTATTGGCTCACAAACACAACCGCTCCAGCTTGTACATTAGCTCGCAGTCGCTTTCTTACAAATGCATCACGTTGTTTTTCAAACCCTCGAATTGTAGAGCTTAACCATATCCCGTAATTATCATCTCAGAGGGTTGCTTTTGTTCGCATGTTTTTTTGTGGCGAAGGAAATCAGCTTTCCGAAGCCTACACATGTCGGGATCTCCCGCCGAGTCCAAATGGAACCCACTCGGATGCATGTTTCCCTGTGTTCTTAAGTTGTTGCCAGGAATTGACGTTGACAGTCCTGTCAACGGCGCTCAAAAACCCAAAGCTCGTGGTTCTACGTGACGACTGCGAGAGGTAACAAACAACTTTAATGCTCGAGCGGGGGTAAACACCGAAAAAAAAGAAATAAAACGAGAAATGCTCGCAACTTTTGGAGATTAATTCAATCTGCACAACAACCTGCAACCCTGTGGTTGGTAGAGATCATCAGAAGTTGACAAATTAATCCTCACAGCCAGTTTTTACAGAAGACTGCTCCCTGAACTCGCGGAGCATGCAGGCATAGAGAGATTTGTGGCGGCACACAATGGCTCCACACACTAGAAATCAGCGTTCCATGGCATCTGAGCGCAGAAGACCAACAGAGCCGTCGCTTTTCACTGCTATTGTTAACTGCGCTTCAGAAAGAGCATTGTGTGACATTTCTGGATTTAGGTAGATGTAAAGCTCAAGTTTGCACATAATCTGTGACCTTGAATAAGGCCCTGTGTGTTTTACACGGCTCTCAGGAATACTGGATTCTGATTGGTTAATCGCAGCATTCTGTTGTCCTATATTTGTGTAATGACTCTAAACTGTGTAACTGAACTTTTGATTTCCTTCAGACGCTACCGTTTAAAAGTTTGGGGTCGGTAAGAGTTTTGCAATGTTTTTGAAAGAAGTCTTTTACAAAGGCTGCATTCATTTGTATGAAAAAATACAGTAAAATCTGTATTATTGTGAAATGTTAATACAAATGTTTTCTTTTCATATATTTTAAAATGTAATTTATTCCTGTGATCAAAGCTGAATTTTCAGCATCATTACTCCAGTCTTCAGTGTCACGTGATCCTTCAGAAATCAGTATAATATGATGATTTGCTGCTTAAGAATCTTTATTTTATTTTTTATCAATGTTGAAAACAGGTTTTTTTTTGGATTCTTTGATGAATAGAAAGTTCAAATCAATTTTACTCTCCTTTTGTTTAATTTAATGTCTTTGCTGAATACACTTAAATATATATATATACAAACCCCAAACTCTTTCATAGCCATAATGATGTGTATACTGTAGAAACTGTATATTCTATTCCCTAACCCTAAACCAACCCATCACAGAAAACTTTCTGCATTTTTTTTACATAAAAAAACATCACTTAGTATGATTTATTATCTGTTTTCCGCATGAGACCGAAAATATTTCCCCACAAGGACAAGGATTTTGTATATTGCCATCTTTGTGGGCACATTTTGTCCCCATAATGTAGGTTTACTAGGCCACAGACACACACACACACACACACACACACACGCACACGCACACACGCGCTTCAAAGAGAAGCCAGTTCTTAAGTTGAGTAACAAACTTTTTTTGCTGCACTGCAGTGCTCTCTCAGTCTATGCAGCAGAAGTCTAGATAAACTGTGTGATATGCTTAATGAAACTGGTGTGTGTATGAACATCTCAGACTTTTATCAATGCACACCAATCCATACTGAGGCCGAATGAACAAGGCTTGATATCACAGACCGATGCGAGCAGACTTCATTCGCTCAGGGTTCATTTCTGATCCAAAAACTAGCTATCCATCTTTCAGCCAGTTTGTCTGAAATGACTAGAAACATCCATCCCAGCTGTCTATACACCTATTCATTGAAATCCTTACCTTTGATTTGGAAGATGCAAATGTAGAGTTTTATATTCCCTGTGCCACAGAAATCTCTGACGTAAAAGAAACTGGATTTGTTCATCTCATCTCTTACTGACCTCTAATTGATGTTGCCATCCGAGTCTAGTGATGCTCCCAATATAGCCCCTGTGTGTGTCCAATATTTGATTATGCGCCGGTCTCCATGGCACCACGGCCATTTGTGTGCTAATTAATTACCAGGCTTAAGAGCTTGTAGATAATTGGTGTGTACACCACCATCAATTCCATTAAAAAGAGCAATTATCACCTACCTTATGCAAATGATTGTTTCTGAGCTCCCCCCACCCCTCTCTCTCTCTCTCCTCAAATTAAAAGGAGACACTTGAGTCTTGCCACTCTGCACTAGATCACACTTTCAATAATCATATTAATAGCAAAGATGTGGAGTCTCACAGATACATGTGTGTGTCGTTTATGATGGATCTTTAGAGACTAATAAAGGGTGCATGAAAAATCCTTCTGTAAAGAAACTGCACAATGCACTATACAGAAGAAAAACTTGTTCAAATGAACTGTAAAGCGCAAACGCACACGTGTTAACTATCTGTGACCTTGGGCGACACAGGTGCTGGAGCAGATCTATGGCTCTCTGTGATGGGAAAAGTAGGTCACGGAGTTCTATCGCTGGAAATATAAAAACTGAACATCTTTTCCGCATGAGACCCCAACAGGGAAATCATGGCTAAATAAATCAAGTGTGTGCTGAGAACGATAGAGCTACACACTCTCAGCCCAGAGAGAGCGACTGACCATTAGCGTATAAATACACATACTTCCATCACGGCTCTCAGGCAGGAAGTGACCTCAAACCCTACGGTGACATATTAAGGACAAAGATGTTTTCTTTTGACCGACCTTTCCTAGTTTTCCTCAAGGTGAGAATGAATTGTGGTTGATATTGCTTAGATGAGCAAAGCTACAAACAGTGTTTTCCCTTCAGCTCAACTTTCTTTCTCTCACACATGCACACACACTACAGCTTGTAATTGTCATTTGTTTTGCATTAATCTCAATCATAGATTTTGTGGGCCATATTTCAAAAGAAACAAGAAATTATATTTTTCTGAAAGAATATATTTATTAAACCATTTTAGCTAAGATTTTTTTTTTTTTTTTGTATTATGACATTATTTTTCAGGAAAATTTCAACCCGATCTCACAGCAATTCGTACGAATTTTACGAGGGGGCTAATTCGTAACAATGCGTACGACCTCACTCGTACGAACTAGTATGATTTTTGCTAAATCGTACATATTTTATGAGTTGCCCAATTCGTATGAATTCATCCGAATGACCTACCCCTGACCCCGCCCCTAAACCTACCCATCAAGTGGGTTTAGACAAATCGTATAAATTCTTACGAATTAGCCACCTTTTAATCACTCGTGACGAATTGGTCGTGAGATAGCGTTGGAAAATGTTGTACTTCCAAACAAAAAAAAGTTCTGATAACCACAATGCAAAATTTTTTATTTATTATGGTATAAAATGCCTACTACTAGTAGAATCATACAAACCAGACTCATTTTGCCATCTAATCTAACCTGAAAAAAGTCCAGACATCTTGTCAATCGCTTCCTTTCCATTTCCTGCTTCCATCTACAGTGAATCCCTGATCAACATACCTTAAATAACACATATGTTCTGATTAATAGGTATTATGTCACTATGCACAGTATCACAGTGTGTAAAGCAAAACAGAGACAATAAACGTTTGCCAAGAAAAGCTTATTTACAGCATTACACATTACTTCTGAATCTCTTAATGCGCGTACTGTATTTCTGCACAAATAGGCATAATTTGCTATTTTGCCTCTACCCATCTCTTATTTATTACAGCGATATTCACTTGTGCAAACTTCATTCAGTGTATCGTGAGAGCACAATTCACATTGGGAACTGTTATTGCAGAACATTAAATTGTCGTACATATTGAATGGGAAGGCGAATAATGAAAACTATCATGTGCGATGTTCATCTTCCTTTCTGGCTGAGCTCGTCCTGCTGGGTTGAGTTCAGAGAAGTGAGAGAAGAGGAACGAGGACACATCTTTCAGCACACACTCACCAGAGTTGGGGTCTGAGTTTCCGTCCGCTTCGGTCCTCTTGTCCGGAGAGGTCTGCTCGTAGAAGTCGTCCTGCGCCTGCACCAGAGGGAGAGGGTGTGAGAGGAGCGGGACACTGCCCACGGGCTCATGGTCCCCCAGCCCACTGTCACTGCAGCTTTCCTGAGACCCGTCCGGCAGGTGAAACGTGACGCGCCGCTGAGACTACAACACCAGAGAGCAGAGAGACGGAGACACGCGTTAATGCTTGTCTCAGTGTTTCTCAAACCAACCGGCGACTTTCTGCCGATTGATTGTTAATTGCAAATTGGATGGGTATTTGTTCGCTTTTATGATGAACAAATAGGTTTTGGATTTGATTTGGTCAAAATTGTCCCTGAGCACAGCAAACACAAGTCACGTTTCACATTACGAAGCTCTCTTCACTGTATAGAGCATGCGTGTATTATTATGAATGCAGCGTGAAGCGCTAATGATGTGTTAATCGCTAAAATAAATGACAGTCTTATGGCATAACAGCATTTAATGTGTGTGAGAAGATGAGCAATTGTACCATATTTAGAGAGAGAGAGAGAATAGAAGGAGAGAGATAAAGTATATAGCTAATCAATATCTATCAAAATCTATTACTTTATTTTAGATATTGGCCAAAGCAATATTTTCATTTAGTTTCACTTGAAGTACTAAAACTAAAGATACAAATCCTGATCTCAAACTTTTGACCGGTAGTTTATTCTATGGGTTGCTGTATTGCAGGTATCTGTAGCCGGCCGGTTGGCACAGGCTCTGCCCACAGCGCTGGTAGGCGTCAGAGGAACACCACTGCTGGGTTGGCACGGCCCGGACAGAGCGTCCTATCACATGCCATGTGCTCACACTGGGCACAGAGGCTCAAAGCAATGTGAAGGTTCCGTGTCACCGGCGAAACGGTTTGACAATAGCATGCGTGAACCGTCCTGCATCTGCAAGCTTTTGATTGTCCATATATGCAATGAATTATGCTTAATCCAACATGACTGTCTGCATAACCTCTCCCACGCAATTACTAGGAAATGATTCCACACATGCAGTTATAGCCAGATAGCCTGATCTCAGTCACTTGCTAATTTTGAGCATACTCCAAGAAATTCTAATGACATTTCGCAAAGTCCAGTACGGCGCTCTCCGCTAACCTTTCTGAGCGGGAAGTTGTCTTTTTCTGCACCATCTCTGTCGACTGTCTTAGACGACTCTGCTGTAATTATTGGCAAAAGCAAAGGTCAGCCAATCTCAGCGCTATGCAAATGACCTCATTATATAATTTGGAGCATTTCAGAAAGCAAGTGACATTCAATTAGAGGTATAAAAAAAAGCCGAACAGTAGCTTCAGCACAACAGCCTGAGCTACAGAACACAACTCTGTTCTCAGATCTCTGGCCTCACAACTATTTCACTGACCTTTCACCTTTTGACCACTCGCATCACAAATTCATCATGCAAGAAAGCGTGGGAAATATTTGTTATAGTAATTAATGGGGGAAAAGTTTCAGGCCAAGAGACAAACTGTCAATTCAACAGTCATTCGTTGCTAAAGTACCATGAAATAACAAGATATGCTGTGAAAAGTTATAGAATAAGTTCACAAGTGAAATCGAGTTGGTGGCACAGCTTGTTTAAAGTGTTAAACTGAGTCTTTATCAAAGAGACTTGTCCTTTAAACTGCTTGAATGTGTGCACATACTGTATGTACGCATATTATGTGTGTCTATAAGTTCATCGATAAACTATATCATTCCAATTACCTTGTTTAATGTGGCCAATATTCCATTTGATGTACTGTCCGTCCGGAGTCTGATTGACACCACTGCAACTAGTCTCACGCACCATTTAGTAATATATATGAAGGATATCATGTGCTTTATAAACCACAAATCCTGTGTAGTATTTTACTAATATGATATGCCTGGGTTCTCCCGAAACCACACGATATATTCATCTCTCATATCACAATACAATATCATCAAAGCAATACTGTGTGTAGATCAGCTTACAGAGTGAAACACTACCCTTCTAACCTGAACGATGTCCCAGTGCGATGGTGTACAAACCAGTATGAAATGAACACACAGGTATGGTATATAATAATATATATATATATATATATATATATATATATATATATATATATATATATATATATATATATATATATATATATATATATATATATATATATTTTTTTTTTTTATTATTGATTGCTATTAGGATTTAAAGTGTTTATAAAATAACATTGCCTACCCTAGCATCATATCTAGCAAAAAACTGTGTGTTTATGCAATTTTGCTTCTCATATAAGTGCATAGTATCTTATTTTAGGAATGTTTTTACTGAAAAAAGGACAAATAGGTTTATCTATGTACATATTCCTCGTATTAAGCCACCAGAACATAAATATGAGGAATTGTTTTTTGTGACAATTCGACATACTGGCTGATCTCGAGGGACACATTGACCTGCGCTGTTTATCAAAAATATGCAAAGAAAAACAGCTAAATAATCCCATTTTCAATGCTACAAAAATATATTTTTAATAAAAGGGTGCAAAATACAGCATTATGGCCAGTAAGACATGTGGTACATTTTCTCAAATCCCAAAAAGTTAATACAGGACCCCATGTGCATCCGCCTCACACTGAAAGTCAATGTGGGCATATCTCTATGTGTGTGTGTGTGTTTGCCCAGCAGTCACTCACTGCTGTATTAGCATAAGACCAGCTTAAACCTTCGCCACTGCCAATTTACACGCAATCATGGCTTATCATGCTTGTCAGCCCATATTAGCAGCGTGTTTTTATATTGTAACGGGCCAAGCGCGCTGGCGACGGCACCGGCGCTAAGCAAACATAGACGCTTTCAGCTAAGATGTTTGCCCTCGTCAAAGTACACAGAATCAGTGTCACAGAAGTTTCCCACTCAAAGACGCGAGACCCGATCACGCCGCTCGATTCCTCACTCGGGGCTCAGGAGCGAAGAAAGAAAAGAAAAAAGAAAGTGGATGCCTCTAAAGCATTTCTCAGAAAAAAAAACGAGACATCTTTGGCTGCGAGTAAATAGGCAATTACGGCATGCATAAACAAATCAGAGAACATGCAGATCTTTAATGAATTACATTTCCTACATTTCAGGCTTATGTCAGTTTTTCTAAGGAGGAATTTCAGGGCTTGCTTATGAGTGCTTCACATCCAACAGAGTAGCGCTTAATGGATTTGCGCTAAGTCTGGGTTTAACCTAGCCTCCTGCTCGGCAAAAAGTCATCGCCGTCTGAGGCTGTTATCGCGGTTTAGCGGCAGATCAGGTCTCTGTGTAGAGATTAGCACCAGAGTTTGCTGGAACTTTCCAGAGAATGTCACAAAACCTCAGAGCATCTTCCGTAATTCTCTCCGAGGCACAACAAATCTGGCTAGAGTTCACTCCCTGCCGTATCTGTTCTTAACATGATGAATTAAGTCATGAACATTTCCCATTTAGGGTCAGTATCCTCTTTCCTCAATATGAATAAGGAGATTTTTTTTTTTTTTTTTTGCAGTCGGCATGCTACATGTCTGAGACATAATAGACTGCTGTTTCTGTCTGGATCTCATGGGACGATTCATTGGCAAACACACCTTCCGCTTCCTCCATCCCTCAGTGTTTCTTCCCAACAACATCCTTGATTCCCACCACGGGAAGCATGCTGTCGGAAAACAGCGCTCTCTTTCGCACCTGAATCCAGCCTTGCAGCTTGTCATAACCAGGTGTGAAATTTCCAGGGATAATTTCTGCAATGAAATGAATGTGCAAAAAAAACAGCCACTGAGAGGACATACCTCACGCATAATTACAGTCGGCCTTTCACGAGCGCAGAATAAACACCTGTGTGGACGTTACATATGAAATACTTGCTTGATTTGAAATCATTTTACCTCTATATTACCTTAAAGCTTCTGCTAAGAAAACACTACGATAACTCAAAATCCATAACGGAGTAGGATGTTGCATGATATAAGTGACGTGAAAGCGTTGGTTTCAGATACGCAGAACAACATTGTCATGAACAACAGAGATTAGGAATACTATCTTACTTATTCCATAATAACTTAAAGGATATTTAGTATATCTGGTATTTAGCAACTAGAGTGGAGGACACAGACATTTTGACGATGGGTCCTGTCTCGACTTTTTGACTCTTTTAGAATCGCCTCTGAGCGCTTCAGAGTGGCTGTCTATGGGCATGCACAAACATGTCCTTAAAACAACCCTTAACGTTCGTTTTCAAAACTGTGCAACTCACCGAGTGGTTAGTGGTGTTCGTTGATGTACCAAAACAAGTAGCGTAGCGAAATACAGTTTATGTCGTGTTTTTTTGGCATTTTGTAAAATCGCTCGTTGATATTACTGCGCTACCAGAGTGTGCTAATGCTTCAGACTCAAATATCGAGCGGAAGTTTATACGCGGTTGTGAGGTATCTGAAAAAATAGTTCCACTATAGCAAATAACACGGATTGAAATCATACATTGCGCCCGATATATTTGTTTTTAATCATCAAGGAACACCACTAACCACTCGGTGAGTTGCACAGTTTTGAAAACGAACGTTAAGGTTTGTTTTAAGGACATGTTTGTGCATGCCCATAGACAGCCACTCTGAAGCGCTCAGAGGCGATTCTAAAAGAGTCAAAAAGTCGAAAACAGTAAAATTGTTTCCTATTTGAATATATTATTTACTCCTGTAAATTTTAGCTTTGATCCTCCAGAAATCATTTGAATATGCCGATTTGCAGCTCAAGAAACATTATTATTATTATCAATGTTGAAAACAGTTGCCCTGCTTTATATTATTGTGGAAAGCATATTTTTCAGGATTCTTTAATGAACAGAAAGATTGATTTATAATAGAATTATATTATAACATGCACTTGCATTTAATGTCGCTTTTGATCAATTTAATGCATTCTTGCTCAATAAAAGTATTTATTTCTCCTTACTGTCCCTAAACTTTTGAATAGTAAAGGGTTTAACCAATCAAACCATGAACCCCTGATTTGGATAGAAAAAGCTTTTACCTCCAGTATGACACACTGCTCATTTTAGCTAGGTGTCATTGTGCTAAACCAACACACACACACTTAAAAAGAAAAGAAAGCCGTAATAGCGCAATCAGCAAATCACTCAAACACAGTGATTAATATAGCCACACAATGACTCACACGTGTAGGTAGAAGCACGCATGAAAAGAAAAAGGGCAAGATTTTGACAGTTTGATTCGGTTCGATTTCTATAGCAGCCCTGGTGTGCTTTTCATTTGCAAGACGATTGCTCAGATTCTTCAAGAAAAAAGAGGGAACGTCTACCACCTCACTGCTGCTTCCAACCTCGCACACTTGAGAAAATAATCCAATCCAACAACACCTCACCACCTGCTGAAACAACACGGCTCTTGTGTCACAGCTTTTCAGAACCATCAACGTCTACACAACAAAACCACGAGGCAACACACACAAGCATTCGGCACAAGATGTTCCTACACCACACAACTGTGATTAGATATAGAGAACTGTGCTTGTACAGAACCCAATGATTTCAAGACATTCACCCCCGGGTTCACAGACCAGGCTTAAGCTTAGTCCTGACTAAAACACAAGTTAGAACTGTTTGAACTGAAACCAACATCATTTTAACTCAGGATGCACGTTTATAAAATCTACTTAGATGTCCTAATTAAACTAAGGCCTAATCCAAGGCCGGTCTGTGAAACTGGGCCTTAGTTCTGTTAATGGTTATGAATTTTCTGCCAATGCAACACAGGACAAGAGTATGGTTAACAATGGAAACAATGGATAGTCTGTCATTCACCATCATCTGTTCCGTTGTTGTTAATTGATTAAAAATGTGTTCTTAATTTGTCTAATACATGTCCAGTGTCAGCTATATTTATATTTTACCACATTTAAATCCATTATGTTCTCTCTCTAAATGAATGCAGAAAATCTAGAACTTGCAGACTGAATTGATGAGAGCGAAAAACTGAGCTTTGTGAAATAATAGAAAGATAATAAAATAAATACATAAAACATAAATATGTGCATGCACTGGCTGCTTGTTATGAGTGACCTTATTCAAATAAATTAAATAAAAACACTTTAAATTGTTCAAAAGAAAAAGATAAATAAATGCATCCTTAAATCCATGGTATTATTTGCTGCTTGTTATAAGCGGCCTTATAGAAAATGATAAAACTAAATACAACACTACATTAAAAAAATAAAAAGCAGTGAATTGGCAGATAAATAAATAAACTAGAGGTGTTATTCTTTGCAATTCCCAAACCTTAAAACACAAACTCACTGATGTGTGAGATCTTGAATAAGCAAACATCAGTTCACTGCTGAATATGACCTGGACAGTCAGACTCATTCAAACGCATGGCTTTATTTACCTGAACTCTATACTTGAACCAATAAAAGGGATTCTCTTTTTAACAATTGCTCAGATGAGATCTGTCATTTATAGTTGTTTATCTCTTTCTGCACTCTTGTTTGTGGCTTTTCCCTGGGAAAAAAAATAGTTAAACCTGACTGCAAGAATAACTTGGGAGAACTGCCAAGAGTGTTTGTGAAATACTAGATATACAGTATACACACACAGGCACTTTTTTTGAAAGCATCAGTGTTGCTGAAGCTCTATACGTGAGAGATATATACCCTGCTTTATGGAGCTGTTTTTATGGAGTGAAACACAGGAGATGTCTGGAGTCATAATAAAAGTCTGTCTGCCCTCTGTTGGTTTGAGTGCGCTACTGCATCAGATGAAGATGGACGCAGCATGCTTTGCCTTTTGTAGCCCTCTTTCTTTTCATCGTCCCTTCTTTTTTATCTACTTAAATCGCATCATTTTCCCTCCCCCTTCTCTATTATCTAGTCTCGGCTCTCTCTCCACCTCGTTTCCGTCTCACATCAGAAGAGAAGGGTTCTGCGTGCAGCGCCGAAGGCCTTGTTCGGTTCCTTCTCTGTAGTGTGGCTCTCAGCGCATGTGTTCTCTCGTAATGATCCCCTTGCTCCTCATTACAGGCAGAACACTGTGACCTCCCTCCCATCGTACGGGCCCTTTCATTGGCCTCGACGGCTCAAACGCCGGCCCGGACCAATCTGCTGTCATCCGCAGTCACAGAAAACATCCTTAGGATTTTCGTCATCTGTCATAATGAGCTACAGCACGGACGAGGGCGACCGATACACCCCTAATGCTCACGCAACGTCCTTTTGTACAGGACAGGACCAGCTCAAAACCTCTTTCATCACACAAACACACACACTGGTCAACGTATTCATGAAACAGCAGCTTTAAAGAGGGACTTCTCTCCCAGTGTCCCAAGAACAGACCCTCCAAGCCCTGAAACTGCTCTAACATGCTGGGAGAGAAAAAGTGAAATAAAACACAATTGCGCTGTGCTTGCATTGTGTTTCCATTGTTAAATCCTGAGTGTGCTGCTCAGAGCTCCTCTGGACACTTGGACCTCGGCGGGAAAGCATGTGTAGACTCATCCTGGAGGAAATAGTGAAGTGTGTGGTGTGTGTGTGTGTGTGTGTGTGTGTGTGTGTGTGTGTGTGTGTGTGTGTGTGTGTGTGTGTGTGTGTGTGTGGTGTGTGTGTGTGTGTGTTGTGTGTGTGTGTGTGTGTGTGTGTGTGTGTGTGTGTGTGTGTGTGTGTGTGTGTGTGTGTGTGTGTGTGTGGAAGAGAGAGAGAGAAGGTTTTTTTAAGCATTTCTGAAGCCTCTAGTCACTTAGTGCAACAAAACGCTAAATACATGAATTCCTATGAATTCTCCTTAAAAATGTACTGGAGTAATGTACTAGTTTCTGCAAATACCTTAGTTACTTAATTTTAAATGAAGTAACTTGCTATTAGTCATTATTACCTGTAAAACAATACTAAAATACTTAAAATGTACCTATATTGATTTATTATGATCTCAGTGGTAAATAGTGCTATTTTATTTTTTTATTGATTTGTTTAGCTTGTTTAGCAGTTGTTAGGTGGTTATCCTGTATTTTTTTTTCATATCTTGGTCTATAGATATGGATCTTTCGATGTACACGTCTGTTCAAAAGATTGAGGTCAGTAAGTTTTTTTGGTGAAAGAAATCAATCTTTTTCCAGCATTAAGGAATAGATATGTATAAAGTTATATAGTATATATATATATATATATATATATATATATATATATATATATATATATATATATATATATATATATATATATATATATATATAGCAGCAAATCATCATATTAGAATGATTTCTGAAGGATCATGTGACACTGAAGACTGGAGTAATGATGCTGTGAATGCAGCTTTGATCACAGAAATACATTACATTTTAAAATATATTATAATAGAAAACAGCTATTTTAAATAATAATATGTGATAATTTTCCTGTTTTTACTGTATTTTTGATCAAATAAATGCAGCCTTGGTGAGCATGAGACTTCTCTCAAAAACATTTTTAAAAACCTTACCGACCCCAAACTAGTGTATGCCTATGGGATACTTTTGCCCATTTTATTGTCAAAAATGCACACATTTTGAGGAATAATTAACAACTGCAACAGAAATGGAAAAAAAGCAGAAATCCAAACCCTAAGAATAGTAATAGTGATAATAACAGTGGTGCTGCTCAGGCAAGAACCACTAATAGCTGTAGCAAGTGTGGTATTTTAGCAGAAACTATGGTTAGCATGTTATACAGGAAAGTGATTAGCGTTGTTCTCTCTGGGCTAATTGTACTCTGCCACATTCTTGAACCTGGATTTTTCTGCATTCCTTCGCCAACAAGCTCTCTTTATCTTTCTTCTCGCTATACTCTTTTTCCTCTCTGGCGCTGAGCCCAGCTGTGAGCGTCCGGCGCTGAGACTCAGCGAGTCCTCAACACTGCGGCGTAAAGGCTAGCTCTGAAACCCTCTTCTGATCTGCCTCAAAGCATTAGCTACACGCTAACAGCTCCTCACTGTGTGCTTCACTGTGTGTGTGTGTGCGCGCGCTCTCAGTATGGAGTGACTGTAACAACCCGATTATATCTCCAGCAGTGGAGCCAAGAAAACGAAAGAGTTTGAAGCTGCTAGAGCGTCATTCCAACATATTTTCAAAAACCGTACTCATGCTTGAAACGGTAGGTTCCACTTCTGAATGCTAAATGGTTCAAATGTTTTTTCCAGTTGTAGCAAACATGCAACCTAAAACCATCAAAACATACAAGCCTAACCAGGCTGAGTGAGCATCTAACCACATTAGTGTGCTATAAGACGTTTTATATGTGCTCTATGTGCACTGCAGTAAAGATCAATGTGAGAACAGGCACGTGTGAACACCACATCATGTCATTTAATATTTCCACACAAGATTTTGACTGCAAACCGCCTGAGTAAAGATAGCCCTTATTGATTGTGAGCGCACCTCATACGACAATAAGTCCATGCAGCGCGATTCGAGAGGTAAAAACTCTAGACCCGCTGAAATAACACTTATTTGCTCAATGAGAACGTGTTTTAGAGATGAGATGTAAATCGATGCAGTGTCACTTGACTCATTTCTCTCAGCAAGCCGACAGGCCACACAATGGCTCGGCTCTTTTGTTCTATCTCTCCTTCTCTCTCATTCACCGCTGTGGTTCCTGTAAGTGCCTCTTTACCTTAAGCTATTATTGCCTGTGAATTTACTCATAATGCTTCCGCATGCACTCTGTTGAAATATATAACTGTATCTACTACTGTAGATGCACTGAAGATGGCCGAGGCGCTCTGTACTGCTGACGGACTGATTTGTTCCTCTTAACCTTCCTTTACTTCTGCATTCCCCCTTCTGTTTTAGCACCACCATCTGTCTTGTTTCCCTCAGAGAGAGTGAAAAGGTTTAAAGATCTGGAAGAGCGTCTGCATCTTTCAATCTGCAACACCGAGGCACATTAGCATATCACGGAGTCAGTAGCGGACGTATGTGGCACATCAAGACACAAAAATCACATTGTTTCCACTGTAGTCAATAAAGCTGCAAGCAGCCGATGCGAAACACTTTTTGTTTTTGATGCTATGGTAGCCACTTTTTTCCCTCTATATTCTAAAAATATGATTTTATTTACTAAAATCATGGGTGACTTAAAGTGTGCGCACATAATGCTGACTCTCAGTACTAAAATGAGTTTATTTTGCTGCTTAAAGAGTCAAATACACACAAAACAATGACAAAATACCGGTCTTGGCGAGTTTTCACGCAAACAGTCAGTTGTTGTAAGTGAATGTAAACATTGTGTAACGTGTGTGTGTAACAGCATAATGGATCCATGCGTCAGGTCTTAAACTGTTTTTTCATATTAAACTATGTTATTCCCTTGACTAAGACAAGTTGATACATACCTCTCTCATCTCAGTGCATGCGCTCTGTGACACTTTGATAGCCCAGTTCATTCATTAGGATCCAAACAGCGATGAAGTTAGAAGCGACCAAACACCTCCACGTTTTCCCTATTTAAATACAGTTACACGAGTAGTTACACGACCAAGTATGGTGACACAAAATAAAACGTGCCATTTTTTTAAGCGGGTAAAATGGATAACTATAATGTATGGCGGAATAGCACTTGGGAGCACTTCGACTCGGCGCAGTAATATCATCACTCGTGAATGATCCTGGAGTGATGATATTACTGCGCCTAGTCGAAGTGCTCTCAAAGTGCTATTCCGCCATACATTATAGTTCAAAGTGTCGCCGCGCGCCAGAACGATTGAGTGCACGCACTGAGACGAGAGAGGTAGGTACCAACTCGTCTTAGTTAAGGGAATAACATAGTTTAATATGAAAAAACGGTGGAGTGTTCCTTTAAAAATATCTATACGGCAGTTTTTCCCCATGGTATTGATGTCCAAATTGTTGAGTGGCTAGTAACTTTGGAAAACCAGTAGACACAGTGGCTGGTAAGCAGACCCAAAACATTTAATGGATATTGTTATTAACGCATAATCTAATTACTGTTGCCAAATTCTAGCTTAGAGCTGATCGGTTCTTTAGTGACGCCGTGCAAAATACGATTTTGCTCCTTACAGTATAGAAACTGGACGACTGTATGGACAAAAACAACACCTCCCTCAAACAGCGGGCACAATACCCTCACACAAACAACTTTCCCCAGCCTCTGACTTATTAAAGGTAAACACACTGAGGGTGCAGGTGTGCTGAGAAATCAACCCATCATGGAAAAAATAACCCCATCAAACGACGACAACAACAAACATCCATCCCATTCCATACCTCAGCGATGAAAAGGCCAGAGTCTTCAGAAAAGGTCTGTGCTTCTGTCTATTTCCTCTTATTTATTTTTTTTTCTCCAAGCAGAGACCTGGGGCATGAGGCAATTTCATAACGGCCTGAAATATTGCAAAGGCCTCTTTACTGAGGTTAAACGGCGTACAATGGGCGCTCTCGTGCTACACAAATAGGGCTCGACATGCTGAGGTTCCCTCTCTCTCGCTCTGAGGAGACTGAAGCGCAGGCTCTGCTGCAAAAGAGATGCAGATAGGATGTGTCAGGACTTCCTTGAATGACATGCCATCATCTGAAACGGGCCGTGACACGAGGTGAAGCAGCAGTGCTCTTGGAGAGAAGTGCTGCACCCTACACTGCTTTGCTCTTAACCGCCCTACAAAGAGATGTGGTCAGAGAAGGAATGCATCAGAATGACAGAGATCCGCTTTGACACATTCCGAACTCTCGCACTGGATGCCCTCGGAGTCTGAGCCGAGGGGCTTCAGGGTTCTGTCTCTGTTCCAAACGGCCACATAACATTCTGGATTTGCAAGGGCTTTGACTCTCTCTAGCCTGGTCTTGAATGCAAAGGACTTGTTAATTTCAGAGGAGCAGCAGAGCTGGAGAGAACGATGAGGGGATCTGAGTTCTGGAAGTGAAGCTGGAGTCCATAGCTTTTTTGGGTAAAAAATAATCCCAAAACTTTTTTTGAGCAAATACATAACCAGCCAGTGTTTAAAACAATCTGCTTGTATAGCTCAATTCGAAGCGGTAAGCTTGTAATAATGTTTTTAATTCCAGTGGTACTAGTGGATTTCCACGGGAGATTTGAGCATGTCTTCGAGTCATTACGTCACATCTGTACACAGAAAGACTCGGCTAGTAGGCTATATTGAGTCATTACGTCACATCTGTACACATAAAGGAGGAGTCTCGCATGTAGCCTATATTGTGTGTGAGGATGTTGGAGGTGGAGATTTATAGCCTTTTCTCACAGCACTTGATATAATTGAAACTTATCCAATTTGATGGGGGATCCAGAAAGGTTCAAACGAAAATCACCAGTGACAACTGGAGACTCACCCATTGTAAAATGCAAAAGACTTCAGAGTGGCTACTATTGGATGAATTGGAGATGGTTGGATGGTTGGATGGATGGATGGATGGATGGATGGATGGATGGATGGATGGATGGATGGATGGATGGATGGATCAACAGACGGATAGAGAGTTAGAACGAAAGACAGATAGATAGGTAGATAATATAAGGTTTCTACACAAGCTTATATCAATAGATCTATACATTTATCTTAGAGCTGGTAGGTCTGTCTTAAAAAGATGTAAATATTGCTATCTTCTGTTTGGAAAATAAAATAAAGGATGTTTTACTTCCAGCACCTGACTGTTATGCTCTATGGGCAGAACAGTAACGGGCCTCATGTTTAACTGGGAGCAGACCCTCAGTTAGGCCCTTTATGAGAACATGCCCTGACCTGGCCGTTCCCACCCCTCCAAAACAGCAGCACCTGAAAAGGGCAGGCAGACGGCTGTCTAATAGAAATGGATTGAATTTGCGAAGAGGTTGAGAGAACGAGGGGGAGATGTACAGGAAGGAAAAGAAAGGCAACAAGATGAAAATGGATCCTGACACTGGGGATGACACTTCCACCAAATGTCACTGCACTCGCTCCGGCCAGCGTCCCGAAAGCAGGAACGCACATCAGACCCAGACAGACTGAGATTACCAGAGAAAAAAGCGTCCAAGGAAAGGAGAGAATGAAAAAAATACAAGTCGCAAACACAGCACAAGAGAAGGCAAGGAGAGACAGAGAAGAGCGTTTTCACACCGGAGCGCCTGTCTCCCCTAGCGATGAAGGGATAATGTAGTGTTCAGTGTTGCCAGGTGCTAAACCTATTTGCTTACAGGAAAGCAGAATCATGTCTCCCACCCTAATTCGCCGGCTCACGCACAGGGCCGATGGCGACGTGGGGAACCCGAGCAGCCGTGGCAACCTGACGAGCCTGAGATTGAAAGAAAGCTCAATTATATTGCTATTGGCAGTCGAACATTTGCAACCCGTCACATGGAGCGTTGTATAGGATTAGCATTGACAAACTGCTGCTTTTCCTGGCCGTCTACCCAGTTTCCTCCTGGCTTCCAGCATCAGATAGGGCAGGGGATGGGGGGGGAGGCGTTCGGCACATCTGCCAGCCTATTAGGGAGGTAAAACGGAACGAGTCATTTGTATGGATGGATCATGTTCACACAGCTCCCTGCAAATAGGCACATGTGAACATGTTAGAGTGCCCCGGACATCTCCTCGCACGTATAATAAGTGTAATCTGCATCTTTCCCGGGCAAGCACACCTCTCCAGAACCATAATCGCAGGGATTGAACGTAATCCAGTTTAGATAGACAGTCACAGCAAACGTTAGTTACTCGCTCACGTCCCTTTTCTCTACCTTTATCTGGCCTTATGTGAGTGGCGTGACTAAGAACTTCACCTCGAGTAATTTTACATCAAAGTACTTCCTCTCATATGATTATTTTCTCACATTAGGCCACATTTTTAAAACAAGCAGAATAAATATACAGTGCACAAACATATCTATTCTTTATAAAACATGTAGTGTTACCAAAAGTGCATTCAAGTGCTGATCTCTGAATGGAGTACCAGGAAAATCAAAATGTTAGAATGATTTCTGAAGGATCAGTGACACTGAAAATTCAGCTTTGCATCTCAGGAAAAAATACTATTTAAAAAAATAGTTGAATAGAACAATTCATTTAAATCATATTATTGTTACTGTATTTTTAATCTAATAATGCAGCCTTGGTGAGCATAAGAGACTTCTCAAAAAAATATATTTTGAATGGTAGTTTAAGTGAATGGTAGTAAATGCCACGTTCATACAGATTATTTCATGTTGCTGTTGAAATATACTGCATATAAACTGCATTCAAAACTAATGTGCACTTGTAAACATTCCCAAGGTTTAATCCCAAATTATATTTAAGAGCGGGTCTCTGAATATAGTGCCGTCAATTATTCTTACTCAGAATTGCATTACTCCAAATTCAAATATTCCATCACAACAGCATCTTATCCCGTCATGTGTTTGACATGAGTGCTTTTCAGGAGCAGGTGGAAAAAAATAACATCACTTATGCAGGCAGTGGAGTTTATGCGCAGACGGCCATCTCCGGGAGCCGTGATGATGAAGTGGAAATTCGTCACAGCGCTGCCCAAGCGGGCACGTGCCGTGAAGAGACCCGTGTGCAGGCAACGATAGATGCATATGTATGCGAGCGGCCCGCACAGCAACGATGCGTTCACGCAAAACAAGCCAATCCGCTGAGATGCGGCGGGGGGAACCGCGCTTCGCTTTGGAAGTCAGGGGAAGCAGAGGACTTCATGCTCAGATGATTATTATGTGGGTTGACAACTGGAAACACTATAAGCACATGTGCAGTATATGCAGTGTAGTTTATTCGACTAACCTTGTAAGATGCAAGAAATGCTTGCATGTCAGATTATATTACTGTTATTATGGCTACATTTACAGATACTAATGCACAGACGTTTTGACACCCATTTAAATTCAATTTATTAACTCATATTCGCTCATATGTTTTTTTAACAGAATTTTAGAAATAGATTCAAGTCATAACGATATTAAAATGGACAATTCTTGTTGTTTTAATTGATTTTTGCAGCGTTTATTATAATTGATTTATCCGTGCACATCATTATTTTTTACAGAATGTGCCACATAATCTTTAATCAAAATTAACTCTTTGCAACATCTCTTCTCTGATGTGAGGGCGGAGCAACCTGTCACTCACATGAGATCGACCAATAGCAAACCACAACCATCCAACCAATTCCACATAGACAAACTCATTTCACTTGGATATCCACAATAGGTAAGAAAAGACAATTGCAACATATCATGCCGACTTTGAAAAATAATACAACTGAATTAATAAAATTGTCTAATCAAATTAACTAAAATATATAATAAACAAATCCACAAGGAGCATGACAATTCAATGAATGACAATAAACAAACAAAATGCATATACTTCACCAGTCAGTACTTCAATCAGTACTTCACCAGTCTGTCACGCAACACCGAGAGAACACACAAGGAATTAGAACATAATTATTTTAAAAATAAATTATTAAATACTCACACATTTGAAAGTGGCCCAAATCTCAGTATGTTTGCAGCTTACACACATTCAACAAGACCCATTCAGTGGCGATATCAATGATAGCATCTGAACCGGTTGTAAAACCAGTGTAAAAGCGAGCGATGACTCAGCAGACGTCATTACTTATGTGTGGGTCAGGTCTGCAACCCATCGCCACCATCTCCAAGGACAACGGGCTACTATCTTCAAGGACAAGCTAAATACCCACTCGCTTTACTATTATCTCTGAAACAGCGCATGAGTGTTATTACTCCGGTCTGAGCCAAATGACACGGTTTGACCTGCCGTTCGCTGATTGCTCGGGAAGTAAGCAGACTTCCCGCAGTGACAGATTGTGTCCTCCTTGACATGAACGAGCTCCTGAACCTCAAATAAATAACAGGCAGATTACAGGTCATAAACGGCTCCTCACCTCTAGCCTCGGGTAATGAGAAACAAACTTTTAAAAAAAGGATCCATTTTGCAGCACATGAAATACAATTGATTCCCGCCTTAATAATTAATTTTATGGTCAATGATCTTAGCAACCGTAATTTCTGTTGGACCTAATCATCTGGAAAATAAAAATTGCCCAGACCATTTTCTCCATTTGTTTGGTTGCCAAGCAGCCAGCAAATTTCCCTCAAACCCGCAGTGTGTGACATGATCCCACCGCCTGCGTGTTGCCATGTGTCTGTGCAGCGTGTTTTTGAGAGAGAGACTCAGCATATTGGTCTATGCATTGCAATTATACTCATTTCCAAGCACTGGAGGGCAAGAAAACAAGCAGGAAATAGATGATGTAGAAACACCACCATTATGTTGTCTCTGAAGCAAGCAAACACTTTTCTGAAACAACAAATATATCCTATTTCTTCGACACCCCCAGCCCCAAAATAAAATAAAAAATTCCCAACTACTACAAAATTCTGAAACTTTTTTGTAGATGTGTATATTTAACAACACAATGACATATGCATAACTAGTCTGTACTTAGACTGTTACAAGTGCAAATTTTAAAGACCAGTTTATAAAAGTTCATTTTGAGTCTAAAATAATCTGTGGTTCTTTAAACGAGTCAAATTCGAGGTGATTCAGTCCAAGATTCAGATTGATGACACCGATTTAATTCCGTTTAATCAGAGATGTGTTTCCCGATAGCATCGTTAGCCTACTATAGTCACAAGTTCCGTCATTTTCAGCATAGTTCAGCGATTCGGTGTTTCCCGAAACTATAGTTCCAGAGAACATTCGCAAAGAGCATCGCAAAGTTGTGGTTGGAACTACAGCTGTTGACCTGTGGTTAGAAGCATAGTTTCTTGTTGGCATGTGCTTGCTAACCCAACACACACACACACACTTAAAAAATAAAATTGTTTATGCTCTTGAGCAAATAAGCAAGCTAACATGCAGTACACGTTCTATAGCTTTCATTACAAATATATACAAATTCTATTCAACGTCTTTTAGTTTAATAGAATTAAAGCGCACATTTTTAAAGATTCCGCACATTTTATGGTACGACAGGACTTTTTTAGCAAGGACACAATAAATTGATGAAAATTTGCAGTTAAGTTATCAATATTGTTATAGATTATTTCTATTTCATACAAAATAAATCATCAAATAATTTGAATGATGTGAAGCTGAAGACTGGAGTAATAATGCTGAGAATTCAGCTTTGCACAGGAATAAATTACATTTTACAATATATTCAAATAGAAGAAAGCTATTTTTAATTGTAATAATATTTCATAGTTGTTTTCATTTTACTGTATTTTGATCAAATAAAATGTAAGCGTAAGAGACATCTTTCAAAAACATTTTAAAAAAATCACGTTAGATAGGAGTTTGTCACGGTTGGTTTTGGGTTTTGTTTCATGTCTTTTATTTTGTAGTTCTTGGGTTCTCTTCACCATCATCTTCGTCTGCTTCGTTACATTCATACGGTTCATATATGTTGCTGTAAAAAAGCAATATACTGTAGATGAAAGTGGCACATATTACACGCGCACATGCTGCATTCACTCCGGTGAAACATTTGATTCCAGCATCAACACACAAATACCTCTAATGGACTCCTTCCCAAAATTAGAGGCTGTCAACCATTTAATGGCCATAATTTTTCTTGCATCAGTGACTTTAAAAGCCAATCATGACTGGGAGAGGCAAAAATAAATAAATAAAATAACTAGAAGCATGTCAGGAAAGCAGGAATGGACATTTATGTGCAAAAATCCATAAATACTAATTGCAGGGGCCAAATGGACTCTAGCGCTCAACTGAAGTCAGTTTTCTAACATGTGATTTGGTATGTTTCAAAAATGCTAAAATATTTTTCAGAGGTCAGAAGACTTACGCTGGGCACCATTTTTAAAAACTCTAAATATATTCGAGAAAGATACATGCTGTTTATTCTTTAATTCTTACCGTGGTTTGATTGAAATGATCTGATTAAAAAAGCCATCTAAACCATTGATACATTGAATATACTAAAAAGGGCGAAAAGTATAAATATAAAACTGTAAAAAACAAAAACAGCCTTAAAATGAGCTGTGCTCACGCAAACCTTCTCACACACAAGCAGACAATCTACCACATTTGTAATCTTTCACATACTGTAATCATTGTCACGTTTGCTACTGGATTCAAGGTCTATGGAAAGACCTTAAAAAGGATTCAAAAAACAAAGGATCATTAAAAGTTCTGAACAACTACAAACCAGAAGAGTTTTCAAAGGGGTCACATCCATTTTTCATTTATTTCTTTGTTCTCTCTACGGTCCACTTATAATGTTAGTATAGTTTTGTTTGCTTGTTTTTGTGCCAAAAACCCATAATTTAGTTTTCCATGGCCGCTCCTCTCTGACCCTTTGAATCAAAGGGGCTGTTTTCATGCTGTGCCTTTAAGATCCCTATTTAAATCGCCTCTTCACTTGTAAAATGAGCAAGATAACTTTTCTGCACCCTGCCATTGGGTCCAAGTTGCTGTTACTCCATTACTTCGGGTTTCTGATGTCAGAAATCACAGTATATCAGAATGAGCGTTTGCAGCTTTTGCTTGGTCATTTGGACTGGGGAAGATTTTTTTAATTTTTTTTTTTAAGTTATTAAGATTTGATTTAGAAACATCAAGGACGATCTGATTTCTCCATTCTCTCTGGTTGGCTTATTACTGATTGTACTGAATCCAGTAGATCCTGCCAAAACATCATGTAGCATAACAATAATGTTTCGATTCTGCCAAATCAAATCTGTTGAATATGCAATAACAAGTCATCTGGAATTTGTGCAATAAAACAGTTTTAATATAGAGGCATGTTGGATTCATACCGGTTTCATACCGATTCCATAGTGTTTCCCATTTCATCAGCTTCTCTAAATGCTCTTAATAAACAATTTTCTATAGCCTATATTTCATAAATTATAATTGCATGCATTGCCTCTGCCGCTGATAATGTCCCTTATTAAAATCAAGCTTTGCAGCTCATTATGGGCCCGATTTTCAGAGACTTAATGAAAGGCCGACCGACACAACACATGAGATAACCATAGAGCAGGCACCTAAAACAATTACAATATCATGATAAGAAATCAAAAGGGATGATCTCAAAATCACATGCTATGTCATGCAGTTAATCCAGCCCCCTTTGCAAACATCTTAGTGTCTAATGCAGCGGCGTATATAAAATTCTGCCTCAGGCCTTGCATCCCAGCCAAAACAACTTAATGGATTAATTGGGGAACCAACAGAGTTAATTAGGCCTTGGGGGTTATGATTCCACCCTATGTCAACTCTTGCTTCAGTCTCACCAGCCCTGCTGAGCAACCGCCACGATTAGCAGAGATGTTGTGTCAGTGTCCATGAATTAGCAGGAGGAGGAGAGATCTTGGCCACGGGAAGACCAATAGAAGGAGGTTGAGGAAAAAGAAGAGGAAGCCCATTTCGTTCAAGGAAAGTTGAGTGCCAATTCAGGAAATATTTTGGAATTTAAAAAGCGGTAACACTTTACAATAAGGTTTAAGAATTAACATTAGGTAATTCTTTAAAGGATAATTCCGGTATTTAGCACTTTGAGTCTATTTTCTAGTTTGTTTTGGATGAACTAGAGTGGTGGACACAGACATTTTGACGATGGGTCCTGTCTCGACTTTTTACTATTTTAGAATCGCCTCTGACCGCTTCAGAGTGGCTGTCTATGGGCATGTCCTTAAAACAACCCTTAACGTTCGTTTTCAAAACTGTGCAACTCAGTTTTGACCTGGTTAGTGGTGATCGTTGATGATAAAAAACAAATATGTCCGTGCAATGTATGATTTCAATCCGTGTTATTTGCTATAGTGGAACTATTTTTTCAGATACCTCACAACCGCGTATAAACTTCCGCTCGATATTTGAGTCTGAAGCGTTAGCACACTCCCGACCACTTGATGGCGACAGCCACTTTGCCGTACAAAGACGATGTACGGGACACGGTGTCTAGCGCATAGACCTTCTGAGAGACAGAGACTTTTCCGTTTCCGGTAGCGTAGTAATATCAACGAGCAATGAGTCCTCCAATAGACATCAATGTGATTTTACAAAATGCCAAATAAAACACGACAGAAACTGTATTTCACTACGCTACTTGTTTTGGAACATCAACAAACACCACTAACCACTCAGTGAGTTGCACAGTTTTGAAAACAAACGTTAAGGGTTGTTTTAAGGACATGTTTGTGCATGCCCATAGACAGCCACTCTGGAGCGCTCAGAGGCGATTCTAAAAGAGTCAAAAAAGTCGAGACAGGACCAATCGGCAAAATGTCTGTGTCTACCACTCTGGTTCATCCAAAACAAACTAGAAAATAGACTCAAAGTGCTAAATACCGAAATTACCCTTTAACTAACAATGAGAAAAACATTTGTTACAGTATTTATTCATCTTTGTTGATGCTAGTTAATAAAAACACAGCTGTTCATTGTTTGTTAATGTTAGTTCACAGTACATTAACTAATGTTAAAGGGGGGGTGAAATGCTGTTTCATGCATAGTGAGTTTTTTACACTGTTAAAGAGTTGGGTTCCCATGCTAAACATGGACAAAGTTTCAAAAATGAAGTTGTAAGTTTGATGGAGTATTTCTGTTCTAAAAATACTCCTTCCGGTTTGTCACAATTTTCGGAAAGTTTTTTTCGAATACGGCCCATTGTGTCGTCAGAGTGGGCGGAATTTCCTTATACGGGTCTTAAGGGCAATTCTCCCGGAAGTGCGTGCGCAGCTGTAGCCTAGTGCGTGCGAGAGTACGCCTATGCCGTCGGCTGCGCTGCAATCAAAAAAATGGCACCAAAAGTGTGTTTTTGGTTGCCAGGGCAAGACAACACTGCACAAATTTCCAAAGAACCCAGCGTTAAGGGACCTGTGGATGGATTTTGTTTTTCCAGAGCAGCAACGGAGTTGTGCAAGTGTTCTTGTTTGTTCCCTTCATTTCGACAGTAATAGTTTTAACTATTAAAACAAGGCCCAGTTCGACGCCGGATTTGCAGACCGCCTAATACTTAAAGATGGAGCAGTCCCAACGATAAAGGTTCACGGTCGTGCGTTGGAACCGCATGCGGTGATGAGTAAAACTGCTTCAAATGTCTGTGTGTTGTTAACTATCGGCGTGTAAGCACAGCAAGTAAACAACATGACCACGTAACGATGGAGTATGCGATGTATGAGTATGTGTGTGTTTGTGTGTTTAAATACATTTGTTTAGCTGGCCACTGTAGGTGTCCGTTTGTTTATTGTAAAAATATATCATGTCCTCATAAACCACGAGTCTGTCTGTTTACAACACACGCAAAAGCTTCGCGCGCTCCCGCCCACACGGCACGCCTCCACCCGCTTGGCTTTTTCCGGAAAGACTCGGTACAGCCTATCTTTCTTTTATAAATATAATAAAACTAAAGACTTTTTGGAGATATGAAGGATGCAATACTACTCTATAGGTACTCAAGATTAACATGAGATTGAGTGAAACTGAGTGTTTCACCCCCCTTTAACAAATACAACCTTTTATTGTAATAATGTATTAGTAAATGTTGAAATTAGTTTTAACTAAGATTAATAAATGCTGAAGTATTGTTCATTCATAGTTCATGTTAACTAAGGTAGTTGACCAATGAACCTTATTATAAAGTGTTACCGAAAAAGCATATTCAATTCTGAGATTGCTTTGTGAACATATCACATTGTTATAAATTCACTCACAAATTGGACGGATTTGAGATTCAGATTTGTTCTCAACTCTAGGCCAAGATCATTACTGGATAAGCAGGAAGGAGCGTTCTGAGAGCACCTCCTCTTTCTTAAAAAAAAAAAAAAAAGCTTTGATCTTTGCAGATGTTTGCATCCCGCTCAAACGATGACTTAGCACTTTCTGTGAATCTTTTTGGAGGAAGCGCTCGTGTTTATATCCACCTACGCAGACGCTCTGTTGAATTCCAATGCTGGATAAGCTAGCCGAGTCTTTTCCTGGCTGTGTTTATATGTACGTGTATGTTTTGTGAAGATTGCTAGCGTCTCCTCCGCCTGGTGTCTGCTGTTTACAGTCTCCAGACCCCCCCCCCACACACACACACACACACCCCGTTAACGGATGCTCCAACACAACCGTCGACGAACGCCTGGCAGGGGCCAAATTGATTGGTGTGCTCTCTCCCTTCAAAAGGACCTGAACTCAATTTGCTTGCAATGGCTTCAATTTCCTGGCCAGCCAAATCTGCCCTCATTTTTTTTTCTTGAGGATTTTTTTTTTTTGCCTACTCTTCCTGGAGGACCGTCATTTCATTTCATTACTTTGTGCGAATCCACCTGCCCTCTCCGCCTACTATTCATCCTGCGACAAGAGATCAGCGTGTGTCTTTGTGAGTACATGTGTGTGAGTCTGTGTGCATATGTGTGTGTCCTGAGAGGGCAGAAATGGGTTTGCCAAATTGTCACCTGGTCCTTCCACTGAAAATGCATACATCGCCATCACCGTTTCAATGTATGTGTTTTACAGTGACATCCAAAAGATATCATCGACACTGGGATTTTTATTTTTTCATTTAAACCTGAGAATAAAAAAGTTGTAATTGGCATAAATGTTGCAAATCTAAAATAATTTCTGTACAATACATTGATGCTGAAAATCAGTGGAAAAGGATGTCGACACGTGTACTCAAAGTACATAAATTATTTATTTCCATTTTACCTGGCCATTCTGTTGTTCTTTTTAGAAGCTCTGGGAACTATTAAACATAAAAGCAAAGATTTTGACAATTTACCTTCTCATTTTCATCCTTGTCAATAGACTGTACATTTTCAATGTTTTGTTTTCTTCTAGCGCTGCTGTAAATAGCACAACGTTAATGAAACGGCCAAACCTCTGAGTGCGCTGAAATTTTTCATTACATGACAGCAGCCATTTGTCATTCTGAGATTTATAATTAATGTAGTTTATCTGCATTAACTCTTTTGATCCATCACGCTCCTATCTGCCGTGAAGCATATTTTCTGGGCTGAATACTGCGAATAAATGGCACTGGAAATGCATGAAAACAAACAGCTGAAATGTGCGCTTCAATCAGCATGATGGTCTGGGTTATAACCTCACAAAAAAAGCCCTGACAATCAGCCAAATGTCTGCCAAACAGGCGAACAAATTTGTTTAAACGCTGACATGATGTCGAGCAGTCAGACCTTTGAGTGTGTTCTCAGCCTTAAGAATTTCTCTGCATCTCAAAGTTGTTTAAATCCAATGATTTCCCTGTCATTGCCAATTATCAAGAGAGCGCACGAAATTAGGGTTCGGAAAACAAATTTAAGTCAGGTAACTTCCCAGACACCTCAGCAGAAGCAGATCCCTGTATCTCAGTGTCTGTGTTTGTCCGACTGTAACGTAATTGCCCGACCGGTCCTGATGAGCGGCGGCAGATATGGTGTCTGCAGTGGCCCGAGGAAGTCGTCCCATGGCTGGCCGTGAGATTGGAAAAGCCAGCCTCTGGTTCGCTCGTGCTCCTGGGAAATTAAGTCAGCGTGTATTGAGGTATTGAAATGAAGTATTGAACACGCCTCCCCTGTCTCGGTCACTGGTCCAAACAGATCGAGGTAGAGACAGACAATTCCCTTTATGAAAGGAACAAGAATTAAGCCCCATCCCATGAGACTTCCAGGCCATCCATAATTGTACAATACCACCGTACAGTCAAGTAACACCTCACTGTGAATATACCAAGCATCATTTTGGATGTCTCCCTTATCAGACACATCTAATTCAGGTCTTAGAGTATCGAATGAGCTGAATCAGGTGTGCTAGATGAGGAAGATGTCAAAATGTGTAGTGCCACCAAGGTCAAAGTGAAAGTGAAGACGACCAGAAGAGGCATCATGAATTGGGTTCGGACAAAGTAATCAAACAAATGGGAAAACAGCTGTAAAAGCTTCTTTAGTTGCCCTATTGATGATGAGGTGAAGAAATATTGAATTCCCACACATCAGCTGAGGGTGAGAGCGAAGGTTATGTACAGTGCTATTGAAGTACTCAATCCCACACATAAAGGAAGCATTTGATGTAATTTGCTGGTTTTCAGTTGCTGAACCCACACAGCAGGTGTGTTTGCCCACCAGCTAATAACATGATACATAAACTGATGTTTACTCTAGCTCTACTCATGACAGAGGAACGTCAGGTTGCTTCCAGGCTTTATCCAATTCTATGACATGATTGTTTCCAGCCCACATTTGCAGTTCAGGCTGAGCGTGTTTGATTGACAGTTTTAGGGAAGTGGTTGAGTGACAAGCAGTGGATTTATTAACCCAAAAGTGACCTTAAAGCCACCAGGGAGGGTTTGCGCCGAACCCAGCCTTCCGAGGATAAAAGAGAAGGTGAAAGAAACACTCTTTTCAGCTGAATACCAAAAGTGAATTTCCCATAAAGGACTCTTTTGTTGCATCTTTCCGGAGCATTCAAAAGGGCGTTCGGCACAGTTTCCAGCGGCCCTCCGTGCGTAAAGTGTCCATTCTCCACCTGACATGCAGCCATAACAGAGGTAATAGGCATCTATGCTCATAGCGGGACAGCGAGGGACTTCCTCTCTGACAGGAAGCTGATGATATACCAGCCATCTTCCTTCCCCTGCCAATCACCATATTACATATAGCATTTGAGGGAGGGAAAAATGCCTCGCTTCCACTGTCACTGTCACTGCCACTATATATATATATATATATATATATATATATATATATATATATATATATATATATATATATATATATATATATATATATATATATATATATATATATATATATATATATATATATTAGTGCTGGGCCGTTATCGGCGTTAACGTGCTGCGTTAACGTGAGACTCTTATCGCGCGATAAAAAAAATATCGCCGTTAATCTAAGTTGGGTTGGGATCATAAATAGCATTTTCGAATATCGTTATTTTCGCGCAATTCTAGTGTGTAGTATGACATACATACTTGACGCCGCGCCTACTGTCACAGATCGCGCAGCAGGGTATTTTCCTGTCAGGGACACAAGGTGTACTTTTACTTTGTTATGTTGGGCGACGTTCCTCTCGTTACTTTATGTTAATGCAATACGTTGTTAAATGAGTTCATTCCAAGTGCGCTGTATCCTTTGTATGGGCATGAGCGATGCTCATTTACAAATGAATCACTCTTTTGAGTCGATTCTGTTCAAAGACTTCATCAAACAAGTTGTCAGATCTGTTAAATCGGTTCGCGAATCAATCTGTTCAGTTCCTCACGCACTGAATCGTCTGAACTCAGAAGCGCTTTCAATTCACACTCGAGGAGTCGTAAGTAACAGGAAGATTTAAGAACATCAAGAGCGTTGGATGAAGTGGCCGTGGATCTACAGTTTAGTCTAGTGAAAGCAAATCTGCAAATGCATCATATCTTTGCCAGCGATGAAGATCTTTATTAGTTGAACATCTTCGTAAACTGTCCGTGAATGAATGATTCCACAGGACGATACATTCGAGTTCATTTCATTCAGGTAATACATTTTACAACCAAACAGATTATTACGCCACAATAGCACTACTAAAAAGTATGACATTATCCGGGTTTTGGACATACATTAATTTATAGGCTACAACAAAACGCTTCAGGGCGTCGGTGCACTGGTTAACAGGTTTAAATAAGCTACCATTGTCCACAGTTTATGAAATGAACACCCGCAATCCCGCGGTAATGTGCGTGTATTGCGCAGTGGCATAATCACACGAATAGTTTACATTGATTGAAACTAATTTGTTTAAAAAGGAGGCTATTGCAGTAACAAGGCAGGTTCACATAAAATCATTATGACATATGATGACATTAATTTTTGATCTAACGAGCATTGGCGATGCAAAAACGGACTGTCGTGCGCATTGTTTTTTTCTTCTTCCAATTACTATGTTAAAAAACCCCGAAGAAAACATGTTACTTGTTCAATTAATAAACAGTTTGTTTGATGACAAATCGCTAAAGATGAAATTGGCCTCCCTTTCTGTCATTGCGTTTTTTTGTTTTGTTTTTTTTAACGATATTCGACTTTTGCTCCTCGATTGTCAAATGGCATTTTTGGCAGAAATGCACATCCCTATGCGAGGTGAACTATTCTCAAAGACTTACTTTTAGTCATTATTTGGGTAGCACACATATTATAAATTCCTTCGGGAGAATTCAAATGAGCCATTTTAATGTAGATTAATCTAGATTAATTTTAAAATTAATCTAGATTAATCTAGATTAAAAAAATTAATCTATGCCCACCTCTAATATATATATATATATATATATATATATATATATATATATATAATTCATTAAATAACATATTATGATAGTTATATTACATTATTATTCATAGTAATAGCATTAATATTATAAATGTAATATTTGTATTATTTTATTTATTTATTTATTTATTTATTATTTCTATGACAACTACTGCTAAAACTACTTCTACTACTACTACTACTACTAATATCATTATTATTTCAATGATTTGATATTATTCATAATTCAATTATGTTTAATTATCTGTGATGGTGGAAGATATAACAATTATGCAAAGGTAATAGGACATAATATAGATGCGGGTGTTTCCCTCAAAAGTTAAGCGCAAAATTAGTATATTGCATAAAACATTTGCGAATAAAGCACCATTTCCATCCAATGTGTTCAATAGAACAAAATTGTCACTTCTTGGGAATTGGAGCAAAATATCTGTAATAAAAATGGAAGTTGCTGCAATCAGGGAAGCCGCTGTGGCTCTTTTGCCTCCATCATAAATGACTTTTTTCCTCCATCATAAATGCATCAGCATACATCAGCATAAGTGCAGAGCACGCAGACGAAACGCAATAAACACTGTCATGTTAACTTGTGTTCCGATGCTGGTATTTGGGAACACAATCATGTGAGACACTTCTGGGAGGTCATTATACCAAAACATCCTGATGACATTTCAGGCTCAGACATTTCAGCATGATCAAACCAACATTTGAGATGCGGTGCGATGCGATTGGTCCGCTGGTTAGACCAGTTATCCAATGATTGTTTCGCTCATTTTATTGGCCACCAGGTGAAATTCATATAAGCACACTTTTGCCCCCAACAAGCCTTACAATTTAAGGTATAATCCATGTCTGTGCAGCTTACACACCAAATATCTACTACAATTTACAAGCATTACTAACAGTAGCACTCGCCTTTGTAAGCACTACTAAAAAACAGAGAAAAAAAAAAAACAATGCACACGTTTGGCTCCAAGCTGACTCATTACAAAAGAGTGTGTGTTTGAACACGGTCCTGGCGCTGTAATTCTGTCCGGTTCTGATACTAAATCTCTTATCTGATATCTCTTTCACTCAGTTTCTCTTTCTCAGCTTTCTCTGGCTCTGTAATTCCTCTGGGCTTAAATAAAGAGATAAGGCATCCAGTGTAAGTAATGGTGTGCACCCACGCAATCCTAACTAACTGCGCTTCAGTCCACACGGACCACTGCCAGTCCATGGGATACCCCACTTCACAGTGTGTGTGTGTGCGTGTGTGTGTGTGTGTGTGTGTGTGTAAAATTCCAACGCTCTGAGCTGTTAGTTAATGCCTTGCTTTACAGCCAATGAAGAACATTGAAAAATACCTCCACTCTTACAGCTTATAGAAATAATCGTCCTTCCTACCGAAAAGCAAGGTCAACTGTATATTAGCATCAGGGCTGCATAGAATCTGCCCCCACAAAAAGCCTCACAAATATATCTGTCCGTCAAGTACATATATAACTTTCAAACCTCATTCAAAGGCTTTATGTGCGTTTGTAATGCTTTGACAAGCCAACATTCAAGCCAATTACTGTGATATTGTAACAAAAAAGACATAAATTTTACATTCAAATCTATTCTACGTAACTGTCCATGTATATGCTGTATGTATGTATATGTATGTGTGTCTGTATCATGTAAATAGATTTTCTTTCAGTGTGTGGCGATGCAATAAGTAAAGTTGCAGCCCAAAGCAAGACAGATAGAGCTGGCTGTGAGTATGTGTAGGCTGCAGATAAATCAATTAAAATGAGCGCGCCTGACAAGCGTTTGTAACATGCAGCGCTGGTTGAGGTGGATAGCGATGGTCTCTCACATTTACTGTGACACCAGGAGATCTAGCTGCTGTACCGACAGGGAATATTCAAACTCAACAACTCACACCTTCATATGAGCACTGGGGTTTAATCTTACACATATAGAGAGTCTTGAGAAAATGAAAAAAGGAAGGTCTTTTTAAAGGGACCAATCACCAAAAAATGTTTTTTTCCTTCACAGCACAAAGCTCCCTCCACCCTATTATTTATGAAGGCTGGCCTTGTTGGGGGCGTTTTTGCTTTTTCCATTCCAATGTTACATTTCACAAGTGAAAATGTGAGCCAATCAATCATTTACCATAGAGGTCTTAAAGGTACAGCAGCAAAAGCAGCCTGTTTAATTCCAAGGGTCAGAGAGAAGTGGAAAAGGGTTATTCAACTAAATCATGACTGCAAGAAACCTTGAATAATATTTTAAATGAACTTCAGGGGGGAGATGCAAAAGTGTTTGCACTTCTTCTAGCATGTGTGAATATTTTATTTAGAGAAAGAAATGTCTTCCCGCCTATAAAGGAATTTGAGTGATAAACAACTCAACTTCCATATCTATGCATTGCAGTTATATCTCCGGGTTCATTCTGCATTCTAGAAACGAAAAGCCAAGGTTCTCATACATCAAAATCAGACCAACAAACTCCTCTGAAACGCACCAAAAGCATCCGTATGCATGAAATATTCCCTGACACGCACGCTGAATTGAATGTTAACGTATGAACTATTCGTGATTCCACTGAAATACGCCGGCTGTTTGCTATTCATCTACTCCTCTCCTTCTGTATCATCTTTGCTCATATCTCGAAGGACTGCGTCTATTGTCTCAGCGTGCATCAATGTGATGTCCTCCATTACTTGTGTGACACTGAGGTCGTCCACCTCAAACATCAAAAGAATGATAAGCAGCCGTGATTCAGAGGAATGCATCTGAAAGGCCATCCAAAGCGACCATTTTCTGTGCATCCCAATATCTCAGGGTCATTACACTGGGCAAGGATCAATACAAGAAAAATCACAAGTGATTGGGCCTGCCACTCAAGACTAAATGCGGGCCCGATCCTCTCTTGTATCATGTGGCACACTCCAGGCCCTGAGAGCGCATTCATCAATCCTGCTTTAATGTGCTTAACCTAACGAGCGCTGTTTAGAACGAGCGGGGGAGACGGTTTTGTTGCAAAGTATTCAGGCCAACTCTTCCCTTTGTAATGGATCGGGATGACTAAAGTCAGATTATGTCTGCTTTCTTTATCTTTATGTTTTAGAGAAGGGACTGACAAGTGTGTAAAAACACGACAATGTAGGTGACATGCCAACATGGCCTCTATAACAAAACCTAGTGAGACGCTTTCTGCGTACCGCCGTCTACATAGGCAGCTGCCATCCTGACAAAACCAGTAGTGACTAATTTGGAACGCTCTGTATAGGCAACAACTGTGAAGCATAGAGACTAGACTAATGCATGATTTCAATAGTGTTAGCATGTTGCTAATGCTGTGATACTCTAAAGCCCCTTTCACACAGCGCATTGATCCCGGAAATTGCCAGAACACCTTCTGTGTGAACGCAAACACGAGCCGGGATTGAGGCCGGGATCGATGCCGGGTTGGGGACCTAGTAACATTGCCGCGATCGAATCAAAGAAAAAAATGCACAAGCGTGGTTTTAATAAGCAAACTTAAGACGCTGCTGAGACATTACATGTCACATCGTGTCACGTGTCTTTACGGGGTTTGTGTGTGAACGCACTCTCTGATTCTGGAAAATCACTGGCAGTGTGAACGAACCAAAATCAAACGAAGGAAAATCCCGGGTCACTTTATCCGTGTATTTTCTGGAATCTCTGTGTGAAAGGGGCTTAATACACCACACAAATACCGGATAGCTCATTTTGACATTTATTGAATTGCAATATTTTTATATGCAAGGATATATAAATCACAGATACACATATATATCCCAGTTTCCACAGAACTATTAAGCAGCACAACTGTTGTTCAACATATTATTAAGCTAATAATCAGAAATGTTTCTTGAGCAGCAAATCATCATATCAGAATTATTTCTGAAGGATCATGTGCCACTGAAGACTGGAGTAATGATGCTGAAAATTCAGCTTTGATCACAGGAATAAATTACAATTTACAATATATTCAAATAGAAAACTGTCATTTTAAATTGCAATAATATTTCACTAGATGAGCATAAGATACTTCTTTGAAAACCGTGAAAAACAAATTACTGACGCTAGTGTATTTCACTGCAAATATAAAACATATTATATGCATTTTATCACAAAGCTTGTTGCATGGATTCTTTGATTGTCAAATATTGAGTAAAATATAAAAATGTACATTCACAATATAAAATAATACTGTATAAATATCATTTACAACAAACACTATAAAATACAAAAATGTGCTTTGTCATCTTGGATGAATTTCTTTATTCAGGCTGATGCAATGCATTCGGGACTGGTTTATCTATGAAGAATATATGTGTTGGTGACTTTGGACAAAATAATACTGCCTGCCTTGTGGAAACAGCCTTTGAGTCAGGAGTGTGTATGATGCCTTAAACGCCTCCTCCATAAGCAGCTCAGACTTTGTATCAGAGCCACGGTCTCCCTGGAGGTCTTGTTCAGGCATTAACAGAGACAAAAGAGGATCAAACTTTGCTGGTCAAGGTACAAACACTCGTACAGTCACCTCTAGTATGTTCCTCTATAGTAGATGTCCACAATGCCAATCATATTTGACCTTAAAGACACGGGCACACACTGTCCAAACCATAATTACCGAACATGGACAAATCCCCCCCAGGCTAATATCACACGTTTCACAAGTTTGACTTGTTTAAAATATGTACTGCAAAGTGGGGAAGGGCTTATTATCTGGAAGAAGACTCTTGAATAGAATATTCATTCATGTGTATTTTTAACAGCAAGAAGTCTCAACGTTTAAGTGCATCTCATGAAACCATGAAATATACACACACTTTACAAACAAACCAACAAAAAAGCTTTGTCACTCTGTCATTCTCAACAAAGAAGGTCAAGTTGAACATATCAACTCAATCGATTTATATCTTCTTGGTTAATCAGAGTAATAATTTGTAGCTGACCTTATCCACAGTTTATCTAAACGCTACTTAAAATCAGAAAGAAAACTAATTAAACTCCAAGGCCTTTCAAGACAAAGATGGTCCACATTTACAACTACCTTTTTTTTCCTGTAGCTTAAGCTTAGGAGGTTTTCAGATTTTATTCCTGATCTAAAATATGGTCTCGAAACATAATTTTTGACAAACTGTAAAGTAGATTTTGGTCTTAACAGACATTTCAGACATGACATAATCATGTACGGCTGGAATTAGCTGCCCTGCACTCTTAAAAGAAATGGTTCTATTTAGAACCAGAAATGGTTCTTTCACCCGCTTCATATATGGAACTCCAAAATGGTTCTATATAGAACCATTTTAATGGGTTCCATAAAAAGAACCCCAAATGGTTCTTTGAATCCAAGTTAGATGGTGTTATATAGAGCCATTTAAGGGTTCTTTATTAATTATTATTGAATAAGAAAATATAACCAATCTAGAAAATTCTTACAGTTTAAATGTATTCAATTGATTATACAAAAATATTAGTGTCATATCTAAAATTGCACCTCTACTCTGTATTAGACAGCAAAACGTTTTTACATTTAAGATGTTTAATTACATTATTTAATTTAAGCATTTCCTTTTTTTGGATACATGTATCCGTCAAATTAGGCCACAGTGAGTTTCCTTGTTCTTTCACAAAACCAAACCAATGAAAACAATTGACTCTCTTTATTATGTCAAAGTATAAGGAGAAAGGAAAATAATGTGCATAGCCAAAAAATAATATATAAATCTTTTTTTGTTTCTTTGCTTAGAAGATATATATACACACTATGAAAAATTGACACTGATTCAGACTAAAATTCAGAAGCTGAAGAGAGTATCCTCACACTCAGTAACGATACAACAGGGTAAATATGTTAATTTAATAAAACATAAAATTATCTTATTCAAAAGATACAACTGTTTTAATTGGAACTGTGAAATGCTCAGTTTGGTATACGGTGCTCTCTTGAAGTGAATAACTGCTTTGGTGAGAGAGCATTTGCATTGAAAATAAATGCATTAAAATGCAAATTCAAGCGTGTAACACCAGGCAAGGTGTAGTACAGTACAGCGGGACACGTGTAAGCCGCTGTCGGTTTGTTTGAGAGAATCCTACACAATTTAATAAGTGCACATCCACGGACTTCTTCCATTAGTGCTTTCATCTTCAGCATCTTGCCTTGACTTTCATTAAAAGGCTGGTAGAGGAGCGCAGGGAGCTAAAAGAATGTTTGCCTTAGCGATTTCAAAAAGCAAAGATGTCTAACCAGTCAGCCCAAGAGCTTGTACAGTACTTCATTCACACGGAAAAAACGGTGTTCCACCGAGATCCTCCACTAATACCACAAAGGAACATGATTCACAACAATTTCCTTGAAAGCTAATAATAAAGCAGGAGCTGTGACGGAGGAGAAAATATAGATGTGCAGTAAAAGAGCATGAGGTGATGAATAGGAGAGTTATACAGATGAAAGGCAACTTTCTAAGACAGCATCCTAAGCCCAAAGACACCTTAAAGTGATTTGAGACGCTCCTCATGGGCAGCAATTTTTGAAAAAAGCATCTAGTTGGATCATGCATGCCTGGTGATCATTAAAATGTTTTGTGAATTTTACGACAGTATCTAGTCACTGTTGAAGACTATAATAATGCCATAAATGGATCCCAACTGTTGTCAAAAGATTTTTGATTAACTTTTTTTAGTTACTACAGCTGCTCTCCGAAATGAATGTCACCTCAAATTCTACTGCAAGGAGGTTTCTGTTGTGTGAAAGCTGTTTGCACAAAAAAGCAATCTTTTAAGCGTACTCAGACAATTCCCTATTTAACCCTGTTTCAGCCTCAGAGTATTAAATACATAAATGTACAAAAAAGTTTTTTTTTTTTTTTTTTTTTAACAGGAACTTATTTTCATGTAACTGATTTTATTTCTAAAAATATCACCTTTTCTACCTTCTTTGTTTTTCACTCTTCCCCATCTCTCACGCTGTCTTCCATTCTAACATAACCGCCTCTGGTCTCCTGCAACGTTATGCATTTTTGAGCAGAGATTGAAGGTTCACCCCATGGGTAAGTGCTCTGTTTTCAAGTTTGTTGCAATAAATATAGGATACATGTGATGCTGTCTTAGATTGAGGCCAAAATGAGGCATATTATAAAACAGCATAACTGCTCAGAAGTGTTATAAATGGCTGACCACTCCAGTTTAAAACATCTATAGAAGCAGAAGAGAGAAAAAGAAAAGATGTGGATGAGTTTCATTTGAGGTGTACTAGACTTGTTTGTTTTAATAGTCATCTATAAACTCTTCACCACTGCTCTGTATGTCACTACCAGCACATAATCTTCTCAAAATCAGTTAGAACTTATTACCCCGAGCATCTGACTGATCTAAAAAAAGCTGTGATGAAATGTGTCTTCTCAAGCCTCTGAAAGAGCCGGAGAGCCGGGGTGAGAGCGTGATCATGGTCTGGATTGGTGAATCAGGGAAAGGTGCTCAGTAATGAGGTGGCCAATGCTGCAGGCACTCCCCCTCATGGCACCGCTAATGCTGTAATTGGATTATTATGGTCATAATTAAGGAATGGAACACACAGCGAAGATCCACAGAGTCTACAGCTCATTACTGTTGTTCAAATGCAAACAAACAGATGCGGCAAACAAGATTTATAAGACACAAAGGGGGCGTCTCTCCTCAAATATCAACTGCTCTGGGTGTGCTGAGACAGATGGCTGCGGGCAGGCTGTGTTTGCATGGCAGTCTGACCCACAATATAT
This sequence comes from Chrosomus eos, assembly GCA_036326025.1. Taxonomy (NCBI): domain Eukaryota; kingdom Metazoa; phylum Chordata; class Actinopteri; order Cypriniformes; family Leuciscidae; genus Chrosomus; species Chrosomus eos. The sequence continues at coordinate 6,342,475 of CM070828.1, read as the reverse complement.
GGCGATGACACATGGTTCATTTATTCATTTCTTTAAAGGGGCATATTTAAAAACGATATGCTCACCCGACAGTCAAAGAGGCACTATGTCACAAAAGTGTGGAAAGATTGTAAGGATTTAGGGTTTTGTTTGGGACAGGAATAAAGGATGTTTACATATACCACTTTTCCACCAAAAAAGAACTGGTCCGGAACTGGTGCTGGTTCAAAGTTGGTTCAAAGTTAGTTCAACTTGCGAACCTTCTCAGAACCTGTTTGTTTTTTCCACTGACTAGAGAGATTCCACTGATTTCCACTGACTTATGAAATATCTAATGCTACCATGAGCCCAGCGAACGACGTCGTTACGTCACTGCACGTCGCCATACGTCTTAGCTAGAAACGCTTGCGCCAACTTCAAGCATAACAATTACATGGCGGACTACATCGTCTTTCTGCAAATGTTTCTCCTGGCTTTGCGATTCTATATTGAGGTCAGAAGAAGACGAACCCCGCCCCCAGCTCCCGACGTAAGTAAAGAAACGGACGTGGTAAAAGAACGGTTTTAGTCCAGCAAAGAGTTGGTCCCACTTTGGAATCAATTTTCCTGGCCGAGAACCGGCTCTTTGGCTGTCGAAACAAAAAGAACTGGTTCGCGAGTAGGCACCGGCTCCGAACCGCTCTCAAAATGCTTTGGTGGAAAAGGGGTAATAGAGGTCTTAAAGGATAGTTCACCCAAAAAAAAAAAAAAAAAAACTTTGTCATCATTTATTTAAACTCGCTGTTCCAAACCTTGTATGACTTTGTGGAACACAAAAAATGATATTTAAAAAGAAAAAAAATCATTTAAAAAAATTATGACAAATGAGGCCGACAAATGTGACATCCGGAGACTGTAGCCTTCGAAAAGACACAGCTAATGATGACAATTTTACTTTTTAGGTAAACTATCCATCCCTACTGGAACATATACAGCCTCTCTAATTATAAGGATCAAAAAGAGTGATTATGTTGGTGAGAAAAAAAAAAAAGACTAACATGTGAAGCTCAAGGAAAAATAAAATAATTTTTGACTCTCTAAGGACATAAAACACATTAAATTCCACACCCTGAGGACATCCATAAGAAAGCACAGATTATTATAACTGCACATCTAAGTAAGACATCTAACTGATATAGGCCTTTCTCTTATTCCCCAGCTCTCACTCGAGCTCTCATTTTCACGAAGATCAGAGCGCTGTCAATCTCAACCTGGTCATTGCATCAGGGATGAAAGAGAAGACATGTTTCACTTGCATCAGAACAGTCATGGAAAGAAAAGGGCCACAAACGGATGTGTTTGCACCCCCTACAATCTCTCTCTCTCTCTCTCTCTCTCTCTCTCTCTCTCTCTCTCTCTCTCTCTCTCCTCTCTCTCTCTCTCTCTCTCTCTCTCTCTCTCTCTCTCTCTCTCTCTCTCTCTCTCTCTCTCTCTCTCTCTCTCTCTCTCTCTCTCTCTCTCTCTCTCTCTGACAGCTAATTATGAAGTTTACAGTGTGAAGTTTATGAAGTGTGCAGTGAAAGTAGCTGCTTTATAAAAGATGGAAGAGCTATAGAACCCCATTACTCCAATGCTCGAAATAAATGGCGGTTTGAGTAGTAGGATTGCTCTCTTCCAAATGTGCAAATCAAATGCAGTCGTTTCATCCAACTCTCCAGAGAAGAGAGAGCTCATGCAGACTTTGATGTAGGCCCACAGAGGATACTGCACTGACTGTCACGTCAGTTGAAAACATAGTTTCAGGCTTTTATTATTATTATTTTAAGCTTTGGTATAAAATAGAGATAAAGACAATAGATTGTTGGCTCCTTTTGTACGTGGCCCTCTGACCGAGTATCCAGTTTGTATGTTTATGATCTTACTGGAGAAAAATTAACAAACAAATATATGAACAACTTTTCTTGTCAGGCGAAACAAACTATTCTAGTTGTGGTAAACAGCAAACATGACTAATATAATATTCAGAGTGGAAGAAAAAAAGCTAGGAAAGCATTAATATTAATAGGTTTATTCCTCAGTTTGAATGCCTAATACAGTTCATTGTGCATTCAGGCTACCTGTCATGAAACACCAAAATAACAAGGAAGGCGATTTATCCAGCAGAACGGCGGAGTTGAGTCCCACGCAGGCTAAGAAGATAATAAAGATCCATTTGTCATTAAAATTAAAGACTAGAGAACATTTGCTTTCACTATGTTCCTTATGATCTCGCTGCATATTGAGGATAATGGGCTACGAATCATCTTTCTAGATCCTCAGAAAAAAAAGCTCCTGAATTTGAAATTTTATCTTTCAATCATCACTTAATCACCCTAATGCCGTTTAAAACCATTATGAGTTACTTTATTCAGTGGAACACAAAAAGGTGAAGACAATCCTGGCTGTTCTTTTCCATATATTGCAAGTGAAAGGTGAACTCTTGCAAGTGCAAGTGAACTCTTCAAATCCATACAATAGTTAAGTATGACCAACAGACAATATTAACTTCAAATCTTCCCCTTCGCTGTTGCTATCAAATCAAATGTGGCGTCTTTAGACACGTCATTGATACTTATAAAATATTACCATGTTTGATTTGAGAGATCCTTTCATTAATAGAATATAGAGCATAAGCAGTATGGAACACTTTATGTATATGGTAGAAATATTATAAATACCCCCCACTGACTTTCATTAAGAGCAGCCCGGATATTTCAAAATGGCTTCTCATTACATGAGAGAGTAAATGATGACAGCGTTTTTATTTTGTGGCAAATTATTCCTTTAACGAGGTGAATAAAAGAGACTGTGAGCAACGGAGGATGATGACGTATCGTTGTCATGTTGAAGTGAGATCAGTCGGAGGTTCTATAGATCAAAGTCTTACTGGTACCAAAGCAATGCCTGAAGCGTGACAGAGCAACAGTGACAATCACCCTCGGCAGGGTCACGGTGACAGCAGACCTGAGAAAGATATGCTGAAAAAGACACAGCTCACCCCTATTCACACACAATACACGACGACGCCTGTGACCTTGAGAGTCGCTGAAGAGCATATACGTTAAACAGGTGAGAGCTGCTCGTAATATGCTCAGCACTTTAAATCACTGAGATATTCTTTACAGGTAGGGATGCACCGATACCGATACCAGTATCGGTATCGGGCCCGATACTGAGCTCATGTACTTGTACTCGTACTCGTAAAAATGCCCCGATACCAACAACCGATACCAGGCAGCATGTGTACAGTGTCAGAAATTATAATGGGGATAAAAAAGAAGGCTGTATATGAAATAAATGTATCTTATCAGTGGAATATTAAACAGAATATATTAACGCGTCGTCTATTTAACTATATGTTGCGCAAGCTGATAAGAGAAAACACGCAGAGGATTGAGCGCGCTATGACACAGACGCGCGAGCTGGTCGAGCGCAACCCTTTTTCACAGACGTCAGTGGAAAGTTTGTAGTTCAGTCGGATGTCAATGGCAAATCAAGTAAAACGAGGCATGTAGCTTATTAATAACGTTAACTGACGAGAGATAGAGAGAGAGAGAGAGAGAGAGAGAGAGAGAGAGAGAGAGAGAGAGAGAGAGAGAGAGAGAGAGAGAGAGGAGAGAGAGAGAGAGAGAGAGCACTTCTGTTGAATGCTGTTGATTGCGGATCGTTCACTCAGCACGTGTTATTTGGATTAAAACTAAATCGTATATGTAAGTAAAACATGAACTGTTACCTTACTTATGTTTAACGAGTGGTAGCCTACATTATTACAGGACATTTGCAGGTCAAGAATTTCCATGAACTTCAAACATCCACAGCGCGCGCCCCGAAAACCACCAGACAGCGCGCGAATACTGAATGGAAGTCTTTCACGCATTGCGCTTGTACGGACGAATTCACACAAAACTATGTAAAAACACATTGGCGAGTATCCTAGTAAAAGTCTGTTATATATCTCAAGTGAACGTAGACAGTATAATTCAAATGGCGTCAGTGCGTTCGGCCTTAAAGGGGCGGCACTTTAATAAATCTGCTGCTGTGTTTTAATGTTAATCAAACAAAGGACAAATAAATTACTCTCTGCTCTTGGCTAAATAGGCTACCTCTATCAACTTTACAAAAAGATCCATATATATTTAATTTATGCAGTAATAAATATGCAGTGCATGAAATATATATTTGTTGAACTAATTAAGTTTAAATTTAATAAACAACTAATATGATTGATATTATTTTGGTTTCTCTACCAATACATTTAAAAATTACAAATGCATGAATTGAAAATTAACTGAAAATTAAAAATACAGTTATCGGTTACCGTATCGGTATCGGCGAGTACCAAAAATGAAAGTATCGGTATCGGACTCGGTCTGGAAAAAGTGGTATCGGTGCATCCCTATTTACAGGTTTTCCTTTTCACATCCCTCGTTAGTCAATGACGAATTATTAAGCCTTAAACATTCAGCTGTACTGATTGGCTATAACCCATGACATCAGAATGGACTAGTTCATTCACATTTAGTGTTTTTGAATTAAAAATTCATTGCATTTGGTTATAAAAATAAATAGATAAAAAATAAACATAAGTATCTCCAAAAATGCTGCTTTTCAGGAAAAAACACTTTTTTTTATTAAACACCACTTTTTCAAAGTTGATAATGTGGTTTTATATATGGTCAGACACTTGCATGTCCCATTATATTATTAACATTTTACCAAAATAAAGCTCAAATTGAGCTACAAGTTTTTTGACCAGCAAAGTTCTGAGAATTTCGCACATCCGTGCTTTTTCTGTCACTAGAATGGACACATCTGAGGCATCGCATTACGTTCTCATCAACTTACTGCTTATAAAGTTTACTGTAGCTATGGCTGCTCGGTATTGTTTTTTCTGTCATTTGGTCAAAATCTCATGTTATAAAAGATGAAGAGCTACGCACAGGCTATTTGACACAGTATTGGCTATGACTCGACAACAAATGCTAGACTTTAGTACTTTAACAACAAATACACTAGTCTTTATATACAGAGAGAGACATTCCAAAATATGTGCGGCACTTCATTCATTATTGAAGTGGGTGGAGTTATGAGGTTTTGCCGACAGTTTAAGGAAATCAAAATGACGAAATAGACCTGATGTGATGGGTTATGGCCAATCAGTATGTCTATAGAGAGTAGAATATTTATCCAAGTATCTGCAATTCAGTTTTTAGACTAATCTCGCACAAGAACATTCAAGCATAAAACGAGCCGAACATGAAAGTAATCTTCAATAGTGATTAGCTCCTTTGAAAGAGTTTCCCGACCATTTTGTGTCTGTCCCCTTCACAAGGAATTTCATCAGTGCAACCGTACTCTTGAGCTGCCATGAAATAACCACATTCGTCACCTTTAATTTAGCAATTAAGCCATTCACACAGCTGTGTGACACCACCCAGCATGCTCGAGTAAAGCAAAAATAGCTTTGGGATCTGGTTCATCTTCTATTTCAAGTCAGCTGGTGACCTAGCATGCTACTTAAAGACTCTGCATCGGGTGACCTCCAAAGCTTCAAAACACTCCCGAGGTTTACCAGTCTATTCTTGCGCTGCAACAGGCAATGTGTGACTCTTTTCATGTTTTCTCTTTTACTTCTGCAGCCTCTCTCCAGCCATTTAGCCACCTCAACTGATGCTAAAGGTCTAGCTGAGCTCTCATCCCCAAAGGGTCTACTAATTATTCTCTCAAGTGCCTTTGGAATCTTGGAGCACGTTCTCGAGGAGCTCTCCCTCCCTTCATAACAGCCGAGCGGCGTTCTCCAAGGCTTTTCTGAGAGGTCTCAATGAGCCTCCATAACTTCTCAGATCGTCCTGTTTTTCTGCAGTCCTAACAGAGGCCACGGATTGAAATCGACACTACAGCAAACCACTGAATCATTAGGATGAACTTGACTTGCATTCGGCCAAGTTCTATGCATGCGTGTCAATATTTGATAGATCTCAGGGAGCGTGTTAGGGGCAGAAGGCACAGATGGTCTGAAGGAAGTTAAGTTATAGAGTTGTCTCATAATTTTTTTAGTAAACCAACCTCATGTTCCATTCATGAGTGCCCATGGCCTTGTGGGCAACCCCAAGCACCTCTCTGACTCATCTTCTTTCCCAGAAAAATAATGTTTTCTACACTGTTAAGTGGTCAACTCTGAAGAAACCTGATGCCCTTCTCTCTGCACTGGATTTGGGAGAAACAATTGATCCATTGGCAGCAGAAACCAGCTTATCAAATGATGAACCAGACCGTACAGAGAATTTTTGGTTTCTTGTTCCATTTTCTTTTCTTTCCAAATGCTAGTCAAGACTTCCTTTGCATTCACTTGCCATTGAAGAGCTGCTGACTCTGTAAAATGGATAATATACTGTAGTTCTTACATAGAACACAATTATCCTTATTCTGATGTGTTTGCATGCCTGCAAAGTGCATATGAAATGCATTTAAATTAAAACATAAAATGTAAATATGTGAGTATGTGAGTAGTATATGTGAGTAGCAATTAATCTGAATGAATAAAAAAAAAGTTATGAAATGAATTATTCAATTACTCAATTAATGACACCAAATGACAAAATACTTCACTTGTAACTGGACGAATCAGCGTTTTTGAACAAAGCTCTTGAAAGAATGATTCAATGACATACATTTTTGAACAGTCACTTGACGCCACCTAGTGGCGTAACAATGTAAGGATATAATCCTTATTTTAACCCTCAGAGACCTAAGGGTATTTTTACAATAAATTTTCCGTCTGGTGTTATTAACTAAAAAAGCTTGTAAAACATCAACCCTTTTGTGCACAGACAATTGACACACCTCTTTTTTTTCAGGACAAATAGAACTTTCAGCATATTTGTGTTACATTGATGTCACCTGAATGTAAAATAAGTTATGGGACCATAAAGACAAATGAAAAAAGAAATCGGAAATTGAATCACTCAAATATTTATTGAAATCATACACAAATAAATAAAAGCTAAGCAAATTTCCTCTGGAAAACAGTTTGTTCATGTCTTTGGAGTCCTGGAGCACAGGAATAAACATTATAACTTGTACAGAACCAAAACTATTTACATTTTTCCAAAATAAGTCCAGGCGTTTTCATGAAATTCACTGGTGCCAAGCCTCAAAACAGTTCCTATCAGCAATCACAAAGAGGGCCACATCACAGGCTTTGCATTTATATTTTATTTATTTTATTTATTATTTTATTTATTCTATTCTTTTTATACGTTTATACTACTTTTATACTTCTATAATACTTTTATCAGTAAATAAAAAAATGGCACTTCAGCTGGGTCTATCCTGGTAATCTAGTTCCTCATCTGTCAAAAAGCTCTGTTCTCCTGCAAATCCATCATTCAGCGCTCGATTTAGATCCATTTCTCTGTGATTCTCTGTGAAACCTGCGTGTCTCTCTCCTTCCCTCCCTTGGAGAGAGCGCAATGACCCAGTGACGCACCCAATGTTTACGACGGATCAGCCTGTAATTGGTCAAAAACCATCACGTGGATATCCAAAATGGCAGCTAGCATCGAGCTAGCGGCAAATATGACGGAATATTTATAGATTATGGACTTCAAGTGTATCAAAGTTGGATATAAACGTTTGGATTTATGGCTGAAAAACTCCGAAAGGATGCACAAGTTCCAGGCTGGATAGAAAACCTTCTGTAAAGGCTAGAAGACACCAAAGACACCCCCGTGATGGCTAGCTCGTTAGCTTTCTGCTGGAAAAAACGGTAAGAAAATCGATAAATCTGTCGTCGAGTTATATCATAATTTCTCGGAGCTGATGTGTGGCGTCGTCGACGATGCCGTCGGGCTCAGAGGGTTAAAGGGATACTCCACCCAAAAATGAAAATTCTGTCATCATTTACTCACCCTCAAGTTGTTGCAAACCTGTATGAGTTTCTTTCTTCTGCTGAACACAAAGCAAGATATTTTGAAGAACGGTTGGAAACAAACAGTTGTTTGGCACCATTGACTTCCATAGTAGAAAAAAAAATACTATGGAAGTCAATGGTGCCAAAGTTCCAATCGTTCTTCAAAATATCTTGCTTTGTGTTCAGCAGAAGAAAGAAACTCAAACAGGTTTGCAACAACTTGAGGGTGAGTAAATGATGACAGAATTTTCATTTTTGGGTGGAGTATCTCTTTAAGCGTAGTTACTTTGTGCAAAGGTGATTTGCTCTATTTTGATCGCTACCATAGACATCAGTGTTTATTTCCAAACTATATATATATATATATATATATATATATATATATATATATATATATATATATATATATATATATATATATATATATATATATATATATATATATATAATATGATAATATAAATATATTTTGTAACCGAAATAACGAAACAGTGCGGTTGAAAAGACCACACATGTGAAGCTGTTTCATACCTATACTGTACATGATAACATCTCTCTCTGGGTCAACAAAGATATGAATGTTCCGGAGTAATTTTGTCAAAGGTGTAATAGACACAGACGAATCATTGTTAGGAATGAGATTGTGTGGGTGTCTGCAAGGCCATTGCTAGCGGGGAGAAAAGTGGTGACGATTCTAGGGGCCCCCGTCCTTTTTCAGGTTTTTTGTCTTAACATTTCTGCAACACCACAAAGTTATAAACTCAAGCATCATCAGTTATTAACAAACACATTTGCTCTAATGTGACATACATGTCAATCATGTATCCCTGTCATTATTACACTCAAAGGCACACAGCAGGATTAAGTACTTTATTTCAATAAACTGAGACACTAATGCGGTTAACCCCTACAACACCCAACACAGCTCATCTCACAGACAGACAACCAGCGACTGAACCTGGTCTTTAAAAAAAAAAAATCTTCTCAACCATATTCAAGTTTAATCTTCAAATAAGTAGATAAATGTTTCTCTCTGAAAGAGCACAATAGCGGGGTGCTCATAACTGGGATTGTACGGCAAACATTACTTCAGGGCAAAAGATCAGCACTAACTAACACTTTTATACCCATCTGTTAGTGCCCTGAAGCAGCGGGTTAAAGGATTCTCTCACTGATAACTTTGAAACGACTACTGAAATAACACTGACTGTAATAAATAATAAAAATTGAAAAGCTCAAGTGACTTGACCTATAAAGTATATCACTGTGACCACAGAAAGCTAACAAAATTTAAACTTTGCTTCTACCATCTGGCTGGTGAGAAAATGTCTCTCAGTGTAATTTAATTCTGCATGCTTTATTGTCATTACAAACAAATATTTCTCCAACAAATATTTTACAGCTTAGTAGAGTATAATAAAAAAGTGAAAAAATAATAATAATTTGATCACAAAAGAGCAAATTAAGTAATATAAAATATTAATAAAAAAATAGATAATTTAAACTAAAAATAAGCCATCTACAAAAGGGCACTATAACTATAATTAAACAATTGAAAGGGATTGAGTAAATAAAAAATGACTACATGTCTATCAATTCATCTTTCTCACTCTTTCCACATATTACTTTTGTTGTGGATTTCTACCTCCGGATAATGTCTGTTAACCACCTTTCTTTCCCTTTATCTGTCTGTCTTTCTGTGCAAGAAAAAGGAAAAGAAAGCGTCTCCCTGAGCTCTCTTCCCCTCTAACCTCCATTACCATGTCAGCAAACAAAATCCAAAATGAGAATCTGGCGCAGGGTGATAAGGGTCATAGGCTGAAGTATTGGCGAGCGGCATCCGCGCACTGACTTCTTCACCCCGATCACACCGCATGAAGAGATAAGCAGCCTCTCTCTGTTCACTGCATCAACACAGTGTGCTTTACACGGCTCCGGCCGGCCCTCGATGAATGGCAGAATTACTGGAACGGTTCACCGGAAGACATGCTGGAGATTCCTTTGATTTGTCCTTGTGGATCTGACAGGGACTTCTTAAATGATACCGTCTTAAATCTGTGGCTGAATCACTGATGCTGAGTAGGACTGGCGTAAACAAGGAGCTTTTACTTGTGATGGAGATGAAAAGAGGAAATAAGAGAGTGATGGTGAGGAGGACGAAGAGGGATGTGAAGAGGTTTGGGGTGGGAGGGATGGATGGAGAAAATGGAACGTTGGCAAGAAGAGACGAGACAAAAAAAACTGATAACAAAAGAGATGAGATTAGAATAAATGAGACGAGACTAAATAGAACTAGAACAAACCAAATGAGATGAGACAAGATGAGACAAGAACAGAAGAATATAGATGAAACGAGAAAGAAGAGGCATAGGATTTATATTCTCTCCTAAATGTTCTCCTTCCAGCACCCCATGCACAACGTTGCACAAGATTCTTACAAAACAACGCAGGAATGTGTGGTGTAACACACACACATATGTATGAAACAAACTAAAACTAATTCTTAGAAAGATACATTCACATTAATTTTCCTGGTAGAGGCTTTTTATAAAAAAGGCCTTGTTTAAACCTGGTATTAAGATGTGTTTTGGTCGATCGGATCACAAGTAGACGAGGTAGGCGTTTTAGTTTACTCCTGTTTTTTTTATCCGTTTCCTTTGTCCACTTTCAACCACTTCTGTCCTGATTTGTTCGAGGGGAGGCTCTATGTGCGGGTAAACGTATGGGGTTTTTGAGATCTTTTGATGTAAAGGACAAAATAATCTCGCGCAATTTACATATGAACGCGACCGGAGAAGACGGAAAACATACGGAGAGCATCAGCTTTCGATTCTGCTCTGACAGCCACAAGATCAACCGAAACGCTGTGAGTGTGTGCTAGAAATCAGGAATGGTGAGAGAACATTGTGCTTGATACGTTTTATCTTCAAACCAAACTTGGGTCTCCATCCGACAAAGTTTAAATCCAGTCTGTCTAGCGCTTATCCCATAATGTAAACACTTTAGGTCAGAAGGTGGAGAGTAGGCGTCTTTTGTGGCTGTTTGAACACATTCGACCACATAAGTGTTTAAAGGGGTCATATAATGCCATTTTTGTACAAGTTAATATGAATCTTTAGGGTCTAAATGAAAAGTTTGTAATATACTTTTATTAAAAATTCTCATTAGTTTTTTAAGAAAACACTCATTTTACCTGCTCAAAAACAGCTCTGTTTTCAGCACGCCGTTTAAGTGCATATGCCTTTAAATGATAATGAGCTTCGCTGACTCCGCCCCTCTGTTCTGTGGGCGCTGTAACACAACGCAAGTGGAGTGTTAACTTGACAACAGTTGAGGGTTTATTATGGCAGCGGGATTCTCTCTGAGGACACATCTGTGCAACCGTATCATTTTGAACCGGAGTCGGCCCCGAAACAAGATGACGGCCCCGAAGAAGTTCGACAATAAGGCTCGAGCAGGACGTTTCTGAATGGTTGGTTAACAATGTCACTTTGATGTATTTTTGTATGTACTGGCAGGGTAACGTTAGAGTTGTGAGATACAAACGCTATGTGTTTAACGTTACTAATGTAAGTTATAGGTTAGTTCGTTGACAGATTTATGTTGAAAAACTTTTCTTTCTTTTTTTTTGTAAATGTAGGCTTGTCAGTGATGCGTGACGTTATCTCAGTGTTAGGTACAACTCGTGACTGAAACTGACATGAGGTCATGTCAGTAATGATTCTAGCTGTAGTTGAAGGATAACTAAGAATTTGCTGTATGTTTATGTTTAGTGCAGTACGAAAATGTTTTATGTTTTAAGAAAACTTTTAAGTACATCTATAGTTTTGTAACTGCATTGATATATTCCTGTTAATATTCCTGTTACGTTAACTGTAACTGCGTAACTTACACAGTTTTTAATAACACAACACCTCTAACGCGTTTTTCATTATAAACGTGGGATTATGAATTATATTGAGAACGTCGTAACGTTACATAGAACACATGCCGTAATGCACCCTGAGTGTAAACATTAGCCACATTCATCGTGAAGCGTCCATGGGATTTGCAAAGATTCATATAAAGGTTAATAAATAAAACGTTACACTCACTTCTTCTGGAGGTCCAACAGGAACACGAATAGTTGGTACCGATTCCTTTTTCAGTAGCAGCTTCTCAGCTAAACCTGATTTATATTGACCCTCGCCTCGTTTAAAAAGCAGTCTGGTGAGAAATGATTTGCGCAAACATGAGCGCATTGACGTTGCTCGTCGTGAATATTTCCTTCATAAACAAAACTCAGCCACTGCGTCTTCAGCGGTTCGGATTTAGGAACATTAAAATGACTGCTGTGTTCCTTATTACACCCAAGAACAGAACACCACAATCACTTAGACGGCCGCCATTCTGCTCCAGTGTAAACAATGACGAACTATGATTGACATCTCACTCACGAGCGAGGGCGGGTCTGTGTTGAAACGCTGCTGTCAATCAACAGTCGTGGGAGGGGCGTGCGAGCTTGTGACGTCACAGGCTCGAACGGCTTGATTTGAGGCAGGGGAAAACATATAAGGAGATTAAAACAAAACCACTGGATGGATTTTTATCATTATATGATGGCTGTGTACAGGCACTGCCAACACACATTTCAGTACAATCAACTTGTAAAAGTGCAAGTACCATTATATGACCCTTTAAACTACGAAAGCAATCCGGTCAAATGGGTTTTCGGCTACCTCTGGAAGTGGTCGAAAGTGGACAAGCTCAAAACATTTTAGACCCTGTTCACACCTGTAGTTAGCATCGTCCACTTGTGATCCGATCGTCCAAAGTGCATCTTAATACCAGGTGTAAACAGGGCCAAAGCGACAAAGAAGGATGTGCATGTATTAATTACATGACAGTTACCTAGGCATGCATCTAAAGTACGAAGCAGGACACTTCTTTTACGAGGATCGTACAGCCCCTGAGACCTGCTTGCCTCCCTCTGTGCTGAGGTGTCTGGGTTAGATAGAGTATGACAAGATTAAAAGTGACTACCCTAAAATGATTATGAAAAGCTTAGGCGGGCTAGCACACATTAGCCAAGCAGGAGGAGCCCTGCCAAGCAATTTGGAGTTCTGATCCTTGAAAACAACTACAGTCGAGTTGAGCTTGTTACCAACTAAAAACCGGCAACGTCCTCGGAGAGCCTGAGCTCGTAATAACACAGGGAAAAAAAAGCACCCAGGAAACAAAACGAAAGAAAAGAAGCGAATGCCAAAACACATTTCACCTGACCTCGAGAGAGGGAGGAATCAATAGCCGGAAGTCATCCGCGCTCTTTATGGAGGCCTCAGCTTTGATGTAGCACGGAGCGCTCGCTCACAATCTTCCTTAGCCTTCATCCCTTTTTTTTTTCCACTCAGCACTGCTTTGTGCCTCCCCTTGCCTTGTTGAGCTCCCTTAAGGGCCTCGCAACAATTTATTTATTTATTTCAAATTTAACACAACAGTGTTTTTGCTGAAATGATAGATTGGATGCTGGATACAGTGTGTGTATGGTGTAAAATGTCAGAAAGTGGTGCACCATGCCGTGAAACTCCACAGGATATGACCGACAATGATATATTAGTTCCCGTACACCACCTTCTATTCGCTGGGCTGCCCTCCCTACTCAACCTTTTTCCATTAAATTGTCAAACATCTCACACTTCACAGACATTACTCCAATAAAAGATACAGTGCTAAAATCAATAGCCGTGTTTGCCTAGGAGGCTTCGGCGGCTGCAGATACACACCGCGGGTCACATTGTGGCCCATGCAGCTGATTACCTCCAGACCCTCAGGTCAACGTGTCAGGATGCCTCCCTATCCTAGAGTCTGCCGCTTGGATAATGGATGAGGACCATGTTTGGAGGGTCATTTGAAGGACAAAGCTGTCTTGCACACATCTAAAATGATAGAGACTGGGTGACAGTGCTAATTTTCGAGGGGGTTGTGTTTTTTTTGGTACATTAGAGTTTTCATGCAGATCGAATTGGAAATGTTTGCCTCAAATTCTGGGAAATAATTCAGAGAGTGCTGAAGTTCTTGATTAAACTTTGACTATTTCTGGAATTAAGCAACAGCTGTTTCTGCTTTTTCATAAAACGTTCACACTAAAGCCTAAAAGATTCAGAGAGAAAAAGTTGAGGTAACTGTCTGGATACCGTCATTAAAAGCAGGATGTGACAATTCCATTAACAAGAATCCCAAGCAATGCTCCATTTAACGTTATTGTCTCAATGTGGTGGACTGCGTGTTAAGAGCAGACATTTTTGATGAGACTTTCTTTCCGGGCATGTGGGCAGGCAAATGTGCATGGTCAAGTCCAGGGAGAGTCCATTTCTGGGGTAATAGATTTCCCAGCGCTAGACTTACTCCACTTTTTTTGGGTTACTGGGATGAGGGATTGGTTTCAGGCGGTGTAGGAGGCTGCCAGGTGTTGTGTGGCCTGGGGATAAAGAGAGATATATGGATCTATCCTGAGCTCAAGAGAGGAAAGGAAAGGAGAGATGAGGCTGGAATTACACTATCGAGCATGGGCAAATTTCAACTTACTGGCCCACAGAAGACAAAACCAGGCATGCTGGTTATATGAAAGGAAGAGAAAAACTTGCTCAAGGCCTATACAAGCACACTTGCACATTTGTGTATTAAAATATTTGCAAGCATGCAAACACAACCCCTGATGGATACCCAGGTCAATCAGGTACTCGTTTGCTCATTTATAAAAATGTCCAAGGCACCTTGACCACGATGCTCTTCCTGTTCAGCCTGGTCCCAGCAGGTGGTCCATCCGGTCAACCACTTACACCAGCTTAAACCAGCTGGAAACCGTGTAAGGTCATCTTCCACCTTAAGTTGGGTTATAGTTGGATTTACCAGCAGGGAAACTGTACTTTACCTGCAGGTCTACATATAGTATATGCTCACAACTGCAGCATTCTTCAATCAAATGTATTTTCTAGATATTTTTTCCCCTCAAAAACAAGACACATATTTATTTATTCATTCATGTTTTGCAACATGGCTTTAAATAATTCAAAGTGAATGTGTAGTTTCTAAATGCTAAGGTGTGTGAGTCACCATGTTTTTCTGATCTCTCACAGCCATGAGAGTTCGCTCATTTTAGCACCCGCTAACCAACTGAATGGAACACTGAAGCCCAGAGGAGAAATAAAGTTAGATAGACAGAGGGAAAAATGGCACTCTGCCCATATTAGAAGAAGAGAAGGTAAGACAGGTCTGCCAAACCTTGGTCCCCACTGACTTTCCATTCTCATGACTCAGCGCCTTTGACTTTGAGAGCAAACCCACTCAGAGAGCCTTAGACAGGCATGATGCTGGTCTACCTAATAGCGATACGCATCGGTTCTTTAGGGTCTGCCAGGCACGGATCGTGTGAGACACGAGCTATATATAATCCGATGTTCTTGCTGTGAAGACCGTCGACAAGTGTGGACGGTGATTGATTTCAACCTGACTGGAGCACGAGAAAAATAGGGACAAATTCCCCTGCCGTCTACCAGACTGGAAATTAAATAAATAATAAAAAAAGATGAAAAGTCAGAGTGTACCTGTTATTTCTGGTGTTACCTGTGTCACTTAAATTTGCTCCAAATTCCTCTCCCCGCACACACCTCTTCCGTCTTCTCCCTTTGGGTTTGTGTTGTAAAATATGCTGAACTGCAGGCTCCACATGGCTGCGGACGGGCAAGAAGCCGCACTGCTGAATCAAGCTTTCAGCAGAGCAAAGGAGCGTAGACTCGTTCTCTATGCAGCACTCTGCCTTTTGTCTCTCCTCTCTTCTGTCTGATCTCTTTGCTGTTCTGTCTTTTCTTTTATGGTGCTCCCTTTTCATTTTATTCTTTTTCGCTATTCTTCCAGTATTAATCAAAGGCTACCAGAATGCTCACCCCAGCCATTTAATTATTAATGGTAATTCCTCGCCTGTAAACCCTGCACAACTCTCTTACTGACGTGCACTTACCTAGCAATATAAATGAGGACATGCCATAGACTACTATATATAATATACACACCCACACACATATTAACAGTCCATAAACATTATATTGTGCATATAAAAGGTCGATTTAAGAGCGGAAAGTGAGGTGAACATTTACCTTTAATAAATTATTTATTTTTACATTGGATGACAATTCAAATCCAATGCACATTTATGGGAGTTGATCACTATAAAATGTTGAAAGGAAAAGAGCTGGGTGAAGATTATTCAAAATGTCTCCTTTTGCATAAGGATTTGAAACAGCACAAGAGTGATTAAGCAATGTCAAAAACCCTTATTTTTGCATGAACAATTCATTGAATACATTAGATATACACCATAAAATCACCTGATACCCATTTTCTTTGTGCCCGGTCACATTCTACTTTTTATTCGCACTTGAAAGGAGCTCTGAGATTCCTCTTTAAACTAAATCTTATAAAACCCCTCCCCATTTTCTGATTTTCTTTGCCTCAACAATCTCCCGTTCCCTCCATCTCTCCTCCGAGCTGATTATCGCAGTGCACAAGCTCTTTCAGGGCCAGATAACAGGGCTGTCTATTGTCATGGATTTGAAGGCTGCGGTTGCCCTGCGTCACACTAGCACGGCGGAAGAAGGAAAGGTGGGCTCTCTCGATAAGGCCCCAGCCTAAATCAACCGACACTTCCTCCATAACAGCTAATTAGCCAGCGCTGAGCGCCCGGGCGCACATTTGGGCCGCGCTGTCCGTCAAGCTTCCAGCAGCCATTGACATCCACCAGCAAATGTCAAGTCCGCCTTTTGTGATGGAGACAAGCCTATTACAGAGAGGCATGCTGACGGGTGGGGGGGAGAGGGGTGCATGCTGGCATTCAGAATAATAAAAAAAGGTGTGAGAATGGAGGGGTGAGACGGAGACAGAAAGAGAGAGAGTCTTCCCTTTAAAAGCCTGGACGTGTAGCAATTGCAGTATTTCTAACTGGCCAGCTGTCAGAGTGAGATGGCTGTTAAAGGCCACATTCAACAAGTCAGAAACTTGAAGGAGGGAATTAATGTGTTCACATGTTGAAGAGAAAGAGAGAGAAAACCAAATGAATTAACATTAATCTCATATTTGAATATTTGCTGAACAACACATTACACTGCGTTGACTGCGTTACACATTCACAATGTTGACATCTTAAAGTCATTGTTGTATACGGGCAGTGTAGCCTAGTGGTCACTTCCCTGTGGCTCAATAAAGTGTATACCTTGAAATCATGGAATAAATGTGTCTACCAATTGAATAAATGTCACGTAAATATCAGAGCTGGTAACTGAAAGGTTACAGGTTCAACAAGATTGTGCCTTTGAGTGAGACACTTAGATCAGGAGTATTGCACCTGTATTTTGTGTATTGTCAGTCAATAAAAAAATTCTGTTACATTACAAATAGATTTCGAATGAAAGAGAAACCAAGAGGAAACTCTTATGACATCGTCAGCTTTAGGGTATCTGATGTTGGTAGCTTGGTGAAAAAATCCGACAGACAAAGACAAAGAGAGACAGATTTCTTTTTCTTTTCGAGTTTTTTTGGCATGCAGTTCTTTGTGTGCCTTGTCACATTAAAACCAGAAGCAGTGTCATGTTTTTTGTTTAAGACTGACAAAAGTTTTGGTGGAAGTGTGACAGTGAGCAAGAAAATATGAGAGTGACACTCCAAAGAAGCGAGGGTGGCATGGGCACCGGCACCCTGTCGTATCACAGCGGCGGGAAAGCTTTTCGGGAGGCGATAGCCATCCACGTTTAGCCTTGAGTTGAAAGATAATGCCATGCTATATTTCCTGACACGTTGTTTTGCTCACTGACTTCTAGTGTGTTGTGAAACTACGGCTGAGAAGGCCTAGCATCACTGGAAGACCGTTTTCCTCCATTCATTGTGGCACAGTGTACAATACTGTCACGGCAACACTTTCCAGTGTTTACCGTAACAGCCATATTCTACAATTTTATGCCCAATTTTTTCAGGTGTGTTTGATTAAAACAAACCCTGATGCGATTGCTCTAATAGTGCGGTTCATTTGAAATTAATTTGAATTTGAATATATGCAGTATACTATATGGGGGTAAGTTTGTTTTTAATTTATTGCTTAAAGTTCTTGAACTTCAAGAAACTTGAAGTTCTTCAATAGCTACTACATCAAAAACTACTAGCCTAATTGATAAAGTTCACACATTATTTAAAACAAGTGAACAGTCAGTAATAAAATAAGAACAAATACACAAATTACAAGCAGAGATGAATACTACATAAAAAAGATGCAAAGTCTAACAGTAGTATTCAGGTACAGAAATTAATAATTAAGCCTAAATGTAAAATAACACTTTGTTCACTGTAGAAATTAAATCTAGTTTAATTTTTGTTAAAGCTGTATTTTGTTGTTTAATATTGACACAGACACAGTTAGGAATTAGGGATGCGCCGATCCGATATCCGTATCGGGTATTAGAGATGCGCGGATGGGCTATTATTTCATCCGCAACCGCATCACAAAACTCATCATCCGTCCGCCATCCATCCGCACCAACGTTTTTGACCAATTTTCAAAACCACAACCGCCCGCCATCCGCTGATTGAGCGATACAAGGCCCTGCTGATGACAGCCGCGAGACTAGAAAGCTCTCAGAATATCAGCAGTGAACTCCGTCTCTGGGGTTCGTTTCCCGAAAGCATCGTTAGCCAACTATGGTCGCAAGTTCCGTCGATGCTTTCGGGAAACGCACCTCAGATCGGCGCGCAGGGATAAACATAAATAAATAGCCTAAATTAAACGCACTTCGGCAAACCTGACCTTATCTGTAAGGCAGTAGCGGCCTGGGTTCTGGGTTTCAATAACTAATATGGGGCCCTACCCATATAAAACATAGCCTAAACATAGAACAGAAAAGGCAAGGATTCCTGTTGGTTTGCATCAATTGTATATTATTTTATTACGTGCACTTTCAGCTTCATGAACAGGCAGCTCAACATATAAATAATCCAACCTTATTTGATTAAAACTATATACAATTATACAGCGTTTTAGGTTGGAATAAGCCTCGCCCTTAAATTACTATTATTTGAAGTTAACATTATACAATATACGTAGACCTACTTCACCACAAAACTAGTTTAGGATAAATTCTTTAAAATTGGGCAATCCGTTACGGACGTGAGCGCTCTGAAAGCGGCACTATAAAAAGACTGCTTTAAAACTTTCAGAGACCTCAAACAGAAAGCACAAAGCCTTTCTTTAAAGTGAATTTCGTTTTGTTTTAATTGTATCTTAATTTTAATCATTTTTTCGTCAACCAAATGCCTTGATTTAATAAGTGAATATAGCAGATATAGCCGAATCAAAAAACGGATCGCCCGCGCGTGAACTGGCGCGTCTCATAAATTAACCAAAACTCAGCCTACTTGCCTCACAGACCTGAGAAATATATCTAAAATGTCTACTTCTAAAAAGAACATTTCAAAACGAAAGAAAACACTGCTCTCTGTTTATGTAATCCGTATGAAATGTGCATTCCTCTCTGGCGCGTTCACTGCGAAGATCATGATCAGCATCGTCAACTTCATCTTTGCAGGCAAAAATAACACAAAAAACACGTTTATAAACAATTAAATTGTCTCCTTGTTATAGACCTTTTCGACATATTCATAATCATTACTTTTACCGGTTCTTTGTGACAACTTTTAGGTGCTTTATTGGCAGCGCGCCACCCTTACATGTTACATGAATGAACGCCACACCACAACATCAGCACCGAAAACATGGGGATTTTTTTTACAATAAATGACAAGCTGCTAGTGACGTTAGTTAATCGCCTGTCGCGGGTGCAAATGCAAAGTTGCAAAGCTGATTTAATCATGGTAAAACTGAATTAATTTACTAAATAGTTTTCATTTGTATTTCAGCACTTCGCGAATGGACAGCGATGTATTCACACCCTTTCTTTTACTGTCTATGGTTCACACCGAACGCGAATAGAGCGTCAAATATGCGTCTAGTTAGACGCTTGAACATATATTTTTCATTTGATTGGTTCAACCGCCCGCCACCCGCCCGAATTTAATTAAAATATTTTTTTCGTCACGTCATCCGCCCGATCCGCGGTTTATCCGCGGAGTCCGCGGCTGTAACCGCCAACCGCGCATCTCTATCGGGTATCGGCTCCGATACTGCCATTTTTGCCGGGTCGGGTATCGATCAGACGAGGCCGATCCAAATCCGATTTTGTGCGTTTAGTATTCTGTTATTATTAAGCCCCACAAAAGGCACAAAAACATTCTAAAGCACCATAAAGTTTTCGTGCACTCTTATTATAAGTGTTCTGAAGACATTATATAGTATAATGTGAGATATAAATTAATATTAAAGTCATTAAATTCAAGATCACGTAAACTTTTCCCTCCGCTGCGGCTGTCAGTCATTCTCCATTCAGCATCAAACAGCGCTTCGCGTTCGGGTAAGTTACGCCAGTCAACGATGAAACTCTCTCCAAGATGATTCAATGTTACTATTATTATACTTGATCTGTAGATAAAGGTCTACATAAAACAACTTTATGGCTTTATTGCTGTAACTTAATCATGTTCGTTTCTACCGGGCGTGTTAGATCACAACACTAGAGTAGAGTCAGAGCACTATTGTTCTTCACGCGCACAGTAACTGAAATGTAAAACTGTTAAACGAAATAGCTGAATAAACGATTGCAGAGATACTGTATAATACAGCGCAGTCTCATCCCAAGAAGTCATATACTGACGTCTTGGACGTCTTTTGACCATACGTCAATATCCGCCTTTTTAGGGTACCCTTAAACGTCGGTTAGATGACGTTATCGGATCCTAACTCTACCCCAGCCCTAAACCTACCCCTAAACCTACCCCGTCACCTACTGACGTCAAAGGTAAAGCGTCAGTTGTATGACGTCCCAGGATCGTCATTTACCGACGTTTAAGTGTACCCTAAAAAGGCGGATATTGACGTATGGTCAAAAGACGTCCCAAGACGTCAATATATGACTTCTTGGGATGAGACTGTGTTATATAATACACTACGCATCAATATGTATTTCCTTTGTGCTTAGAACTTTTCAATGCGGACTCGACGCGCTGAGAGCTGTGACTCTGTGTTGCTTCAAGCGCATCATTCTGCGCTCGGGATGCGCATAAGCTCATCATTCTGCTATATGGGGAGGCTGCAGACCTGGAGCCGGCAGATATACGCCCCTGGCAGTTTTACGCCCCGACAGTTTTGCGCCCCTGTTGTTCCTGATGCGTCCAGTAGGGGGATATATTGTGAAATAACATAATTAAATCGACTCTTACACATTGATAACAAGACCATAGACAATTTTTTCGTTTTTGTTCATTTAAATAAACGTTACAATGTAGATCTGCACGGATTAAAATATCTGTAGCTATTCACATGGGCTTCACTCTCTTCACTCAGCCTACAGAAGACTGTGTTTTTGTGAATCGAAACATTAAAAATACACAGTTGGATCAACTGTTATGACACGTATATGACCTACTGCAGTTATAGGCCTTTTCACCGTAGGATTTTATATGGAAGACTGAGTGAAATATGTTGTTGTGAATTTATAGTTGCATTTAGATACTAACCAAATTTAGCCCATTAGACATACAGCATACCGTGTAATCATATGGATCCTTGATTAGCTGTAGTACTATTCTTTATTGGTCATCATACAGCTACAAAACAGTGTCCTACACAGCATTTTATGAAGACAAACACAATTTATCCCTTTTCTAAAATTCCAAGGGCCATTTAAAAGAAAGACACAATATTGTTGTTCATAATTTTTTTTATTAACAACATTTATGAATTATGATGACTCCCCTATGGTTTGCCCCTCTTCTTTAACTATTTTTTAAAAGGACATCTATGGTGATAGTGTGTGTGTGTAAGTGTGTGTGTGTGTGTGTGTGTGTGTGTGTGTGTGTGTGTGTGTGTGTGTGTGTGTGTGTGTGTGTGTGTGTGTGTGTGTGTGGGTGGGTGTGTGTAGGTGTGTGTGTAGGTGTGTGTGTAGGTGTGTGTGTGTGTTGCATCAATTTGCTCCTGATCTTCAAAGTACAACGGCACACGCACTTGTTGGTGGAACAATAGTGGAAAAAGTGTCAACTTCAAGCCACTTTGATTTCTTTTGGCCACCAATGATGGACTGTGCAGAGAAAATTGAAAATGACATTAAAACCATGTCCATTTATGTCTCCGTAAGTTGTTAATTTTGTAAGTCGTAAAAAAAAGATGGGTGTTTATAAGTTTAGAGAGAGATTTTCATTTTCTTATAGCTAAAGCAAACACACACCTTTATGAAATGTACGTTAAGAAGAATTTGGTAAAGACAGAGTATGATAAAACCCACATTAAGTGCACATACCCTAGTCCAGACCAGTAAGCTATTTTAAGAAATGATGTTGGAAATAATAAAAATATTTGAGTGAGTGTGCAGTTCAACTCTTTACTTCGAGAGATTTACATACACATACATGCCTGTAAATGTGTCTTTTGTGTTTTCACATCATAAAAAAACAAGTTCATATTTCCAATATCTACTGTAATGTTGCCCCAGAAACCATGTGGAGTATGTTTTAATGCAAGGAGTAAACAGGGTCTTACCAGAAGAGGCCATCTCATACACGATAAAGACAGGCAACAAAAGAAAATGAATTTTAAAGTGAGTAGAGAAGAGTAGGGCAGCTAAACATACACGTGTTAGCTAAGTTTAAGCCAGATAGAACATAAACCTGACCGTCAAGAACTTTTTGTCTCTCGAAAAATAAATTATAGACCCATCCATTGATATAGAAATGAATTGATATCTACCTACCAAGCTAATCGTTTATAATTAATAAATGTTGCATCATTGCTAAACAACAATAACTTTAGCAGATTATATAACATACAAATGACAAAATCTATTATTTTTTGTCAGATTTTCATTCTAACGATAAAAATCTTGATTATACGGTATTATTACTTTGTCTTCAAAATTCATCTTCATAAAGACAGAATCATTCAACTGATTTAAGAATATTCTCCTCTGATATAAAGTCCCTTTTTCCTTCATTTAAGAAAATGTCAAAACCTTTAAACTCAAAGGTTTCTAAAATAAATAATATCATAGAGTCTGTTGTAAAGAACCTTTATTTTTTTATATTGACAAAATGTAAAATTGTATTGATTTGTGTACCAATTCAATCTCTTTTGATGTCCCCCTTGTTATTTTTTATTTATTTTTCTCCCTGTTAATGTCTTGTATCCTTTCATTTGCAATACAACATAAATAAATGTATTAATATAATAATAAAAAAGAAGATTATTTACTATCATACCGTAACTCAATCCGTGTCGCTGTACAGCCTCCCCCTACTGGACGCATCAGGAACAACAGGGGCGTAAAACTGTCGGGGCGTAAAACTGCCAGGGGCGTATATCTGCCGGCTCCAGGTCTGCAGCCTCCCCTTACTCTCATTCTGCGCTCGGGATGCGCATAAGCTCATCAATCTGCGCTCGGGATGCGCATAAGCTCATCAATCTGCGCTCGGGATGCGCATAAGCTCATCAATCTGCGCTCGGGATGCGCATAAGCTCATCATTCTGCGCTCGGGATGCGCATAAGCTCATCATTCTGCGCTCGGGATGCGCATAAGCTCATCATTCTGTGCTCGGGATGCGCATAAGCTCATCATTCTGCGCTCGGGATGCGCATAAGCTCATCAATCTGGATCAGATCTTGTTTTCATTCATGTATTTTAAAACAATACAAAGAGCAATGTGTAACGTTTTACCAGATTTAGTGTTACACTTATTGTCTCTTATTTGTTCCCCACTAAATGTTTTTTTCCACTAAATGTTCAGATTTTATACAATAATTGTGCATTCATGATTTCTCTAGACTAAATTTTACTGCTGAATTATCCACTAATCTAGTTTATAATAGCATTTTTTGTCATAGATTATGATCATATATTTTTTTGTTTATAATGAAGTTGTCTGTATTAAGTAGATTGTTTTTAACACACAAAAGAGTGAATATCAGTTCAACACAGAGTAATAGAAATTCTACTAAAAAACTGCGCTGGTATCGGATCGGTATCGGGTATCGGTCGATACTCAGAATTTTTGGTATCGGATCGGATCGATTCTGAAAAAGATGGTATCGGTGCATCCCTATTAGGAATATTAGGTGTGCTGTCACTTTAAGACAGACTGCACGGACCGAAAAAAAATGGACAAACATCTGTTTCTTTCTCAGCTGTTCACTTATGAATAAATGTAAAATAAATGTTATGACATAAACCATAGAATACTTGCCGAGACGGGCATTTAGACATAATTTTGTGTTTATGTGTCTGTTCAAGGGGAAGGAAACGTAAAAAAGAAATCAATCAACTCTCTCTCGCGCTTCGGGTGCGCGCGGACGTGTGTATAATAATGCGCAAGTCCCGATTTACGCCTCTTCTTCTGCGTTTAAAATTGTTTGAATGTGTAAATTGGCAAGACAAAACACTTCCAAATTATAAACTTTCAATCTATGATGGTTAAATTTAGCAGTTAATCCGCGAATCACATGAGTCCTAAACCGTGGGGCCCGATCCGTACGGATCAACTGCGATTCGTTCCACCCCTAAAAATGACTGTATCTATATACTTTTAAGACAGATTTTCCTTAAAACATGTCTATGTTTTGCTTGGAAGAGATATGCAAGTGAAAAATCTCCTTGAAATTAATGAATCAAAAAACAATGGATGGCCGAAGGAAACACTGCAGAGCAACGAGAAGGCAATTCACTTTGAGGGGCAACTGTTTGCCCATCACCCAGCCATAAAGGCAGGAGAAGCAGTAGCCTCTGGGATAACAGAACGGATAATGGTGTTTTCTCAGGCCACTGCAGTAGAGCGGTTCGCATTCAATTACAGCCTGCCCCTTCTATCTTCATGCCCCCCTCCGCAGATGCTGTTTCAAATCATTACCTGCGAGGAAGAAACGGAGTGGGCAGCCATCTTCGCTGCCTCGGAGCGATACCGAACCCTCGTAGACACACATATGTGCATCCGCACAAACACACAGATGGACTGTTCTGCTAGCTGCCCACCAGCTAGTCTAAACAATCACAGACATAGACCTCACACGCCGGTGGCTATATCAACAGAGGATGATTGTGTGTATATATTTTTCCCCTGTACTCGGTCTGTCAGCATAAAATGAGTTAAGCTGAACCAATGAGACACTAAGAAGAACATTATCGCTAGCGGTGGCCTGAGAAGATTAGCATGTTTGAAAGTAAATCTGAAACGTGCTTCGCATATTTCCCACAGCAGCTAATGAGCTAGGCAACCAAAAGCAAGAAAATAAGCACCTATCTGCTCAAAAGCTTCAGCTGGGCTAATCAACATTGACGGAAAAGGTTAATGATCTAGCAAATTATGGTAAAAATGCTTGATAGAACACGTAGCAATTTGGTGAGATGTATAGACTTGAGAACATACGCAAATCCGCTCATTTTAACAAATGTTTTACACAAATAAAACTGCATAAATCAGAATGTGATGCTTTCCTGTCAGACAGGAACATATTCCTTTCGCAACATTATAAGCTCTTCTTCTTTTTTTCAGAAGATTATTAGATGTTGATATAAAAATAAATAGCTTAAAATTAAAGGCAGGGTAGGCGATTTGTTCCAGAATTTTTTTTGACATGCTGGTTGTAAGTCTCTTCAGATCCTGATGATAGTGAGTGAACACATGCTCTCAAAGCTAACTTGCTATTGCTAGCCGCTTTGAAAATCGCCTACCCTACCTTTAAAAATTGATGTGTCTTTTGTAGACTTAAACATATTTGATTACCGGATGATTACCTGACACCAAGACAAAACCAAGGCTAATCAACATTGACTCCCAAGGATGATCACCTAGCATCTTAGCACCTATCCTTAGCACACTCTCATCAAGACATATTCGGTGCATGATGTCTTCTGGAAAAGTGTTACCTCATCTGTAATACAAAGCTAATATGCACTGGCAAATGACATTCAGCAGATGATTTTGTGATATTTAAGATTTAGAATCAGTCTTAAATAGATGGAAAATCGATTTAATATGATCTATTTAATATGCAAAATGCTTGTCGTTTGTTAAAGAGAATGCAATTTGTTTCTTGTTAGATGGGAAGTTAGACTGCTAATTTAGTTTTCAACTGAATGTGAATCTGCAGTTTGAGGTGTTTGCACACATACAAATTACAAGACCAATGTGTTGAGCTTATCAACTCTGAATGACCAAGGACAGTGACTTAGCATGAAGTGAAGTTCCAACTTAGCTCACAGGGATATGATACCCAAACACCACAACCCTCTCTCTCTCTCTCTCTCTCTCTTCTCCTCTCTCTCTCTCTCTCTCTCTCTCTCTCTCTCTCTCTCTCTCTCTCTCCTCTCTCTCTCTCTCTCTCTCTCTCTCTCTCTCTCTCTCTCTCTCTCTCTCTCTCTCTCTCTCTCTCTCTCTCCTCTCTCTCTCTCTCTCTCTCTCTCTCTCTCTCTCTCTCTCTCTCTCTCTCTCTCTCTCTCTCTCTCTCTCTCTCTCTCTCTCTCTCTCTCTCTCTCTCTCCGGCCTGAATCCAGCAGCATCGATCACAGGCGGATGAATTATGAGGGTGTCTGGAGGAGCTGGAGGCTGCGGCTGGTGAGGGGCAGCCTCCAGAAGAATGCCCCCGCTCAAAGGCACCTGCAGGTGGGGAGAGAGTGATGGATTGGGGGTCTGGGAGAGAGATGGTGAAAATCTCTTACTTTCATTGAGAGGCAGTCAGTGTTCAGCATCAAGTCATCCTCATTTGTGAGAAAGAGATAGAATGAGAGAAAGTGCTCTGTTCCAAAACCTTAGATAGGCACCTGCCTTATAACATACAGTCCCTGCTGGAAAAAATAAAAATAAAAACCTCAGCTGGTTTTCTGGTTTTAACCGGTTTATGTCGTTCTAAAAATGTGTTATTATGGTGTTCAGATGGTTTTGCTGGTTGGCAAGCTGGTTTCCAACTGGTTTACTGCTCAGTAAAAAAGTGCCTAAAACCCATCTAAAGCCAACAGACCAAATCAGACCAATTAAAGGAGCATTTCACCCATTTCAACATGAATCTTTATTGAAAGTGGATCATATATGTAGTCGAAATGTAAAATAATTTTTAAATTTGTTGCCCTCTTGACCGAGAAAAGACAGAAAATAACCGAAGGGTGCATTTGTATGAAAGACTACAACACCCACAATGCACCACATTGCACAGCTCCGCAAGCCACACCCACTAATCCGGAACTGCGCGCACATCAAAGAAATCATTCTTTCGTCAACAAGGCTAACGTTAGCTGCCACCAGAGTTTGAAATTCATTTCACGCAAAATTTCTAGTAAGTGATAATGAAAGTAAAGAGACGCACCGACCGGTCTTGTATCTCTCACAGAGGAGCGGAAGCATAAACGGCAGATCGAGAGAGGAACAGGCCTGATTTTATGTTGTGTGTGGACTTCAGTCTTCAATGAGGGGCTGTTGGCTTATACTTTCGTTGTGTATTTGTTCATTTTATTATTAAAATGTTTAAATGTTCGCCGATTCCAGCCTCCTTCTTCCCACAACAACAAACCCCGTTAACTTTAAGTTACATTGGCAAATTCATTAGTGAATTACTCCTCGTTTGTATTTCTTTCTGAATATGGTGTATTACTGCATGATACCTGGATGTTCAGTCAGGCGAAACTATGGTGGTTCACATCACAACACAAACGTCCCTTCGTTGAAATTCTCTGCAGCAGACGGACTCTATCTGTGTCCGTAGCGCACAGCGAGAGCACAGGCACAGCAGTCCGCCTCAGCTCGAGCCAGTCCGGCTCCTCGACCGCGACAGGCAGCCGCGTCCTGTTCCTCCATCAGCCTCAGCTGCTCTTCACTATATTGCGGCTCGTAAAGATAGCCACGAACATCGGATTCGAGCAGCAGACTTTCAAAATCCTCTTCTTCCATATCATGTATAGTTTCTTCAGTCATTGTCATACTTCCTATCTCCACAGCGCTCGTTAGCTTAGCTTCCAAAAACAAGATGGCGGATATTGATTTCGGTTTCTGCAAGTGAAGTCCCACCCACTGATCTGTAATAGGCCTGTAGGGTGAGTGGGTCCCACACCCTTGAATAATAATGAGCTA
Organism: Chrosomus eos; assembly: GCA_036326025.1. Taxonomy (NCBI): domain Eukaryota; kingdom Metazoa; phylum Chordata; class Actinopteri; order Cypriniformes; family Leuciscidae; genus Chrosomus; species Chrosomus eos. Next base: position 6,314,333 of record CM070828.1, on the reverse strand, counting down.
ATGTTTGTAGTATATACACTTTTCAATGAAATTTATCTTCCGTCCTATCGTGACGCAAAATGACGATATTTACGTCACGATAGGACGGAAGTAAAACACTTAAATCCTTTTTTCTCCCATCTCATAAAAAAAACAAGCAAAATTCCACCATCATTATAATATATGACTGGGTTTCTAACAATACAAACCTTAATGCAAATGGGTGAAGTGACCCTTTAAGCTCAGCAAACAAACTTAGACTTGTCTAAGATTTATTTAGGTTTGTGAATGATGAACATGAATATTGTGAAATATCATAAAAAACAGTTTCGATTTTAATATATTTTAAAATGTAATTTATTATTGTGATCAAAGCTTAATTTTTAGCATCATTACTCTTGTCTTCAGTGTCACATGATCCTTCAGAAATCATTCTAATAGGCTGATTTGCTGCTCAAGAAACATTTATGATTATAATTTATGTTGAAAACAGTTGTGCTGCTTAACAAAAGAACAATATATTTGAAAAATAACATTATAATATCACTTGACTAATACATCCTTGCTGAATAAATGTATTCATTTAAAAAAAAAACGGTAGTGTACATATCAACTCAAAGCTGCTGTGTGCACGCTTAGCTAAAAAGCATAAAAAACACGAACACAAAGACATTTACAGTCAACATTTCTTTCACCTCATCTGCCATTTTCTTGTTAGCAAGGCATTCTGGGATATTTACAACCCTGCCTTGGAGTTTGGCCAAAAGAAGGTATTCGCATAACGTCAGAAGTGCACCAACAGTACAATGCCCCAAAACACTGTCTAGTTAGCAGCTCGCTAGGTTTGGAACAGAGAAAAAAAAGAAAGAACGAGGGAGAAGAGAGAGAGAGAGAGAGAGAGAGAGAGAGAGAGAGAGAGAGAGAGAGAGAGAGAGAGAGAGAGAGAGAGAGAGAGAGAGAGAGAGAGAGAGAGAGAGAGAGAGAGAGAGAGAGAGAGAGAGAGAGAGAGACACCGACCAGGAGGGGGAATGAATAAATGGCCACAAAGTAAAGGGCTGTAAAAGGGTAAAAAGGAAAAGAAAGAAAAACAGTTGTCACAGCATTACAGATGAAAGAGTAAATCTATAGCTAATTAGTGCTGTGGCTACGGCAGCAAAGCTATCAGTCATTTGGCGAGCGAGAAGTGAGACAAGGAGACAGGATGCTGGGAGGAAGAATTGAAGCTCACACTGAGCTTTAATGGAGGTCATGGGACCTCAGTCCACGACAGACCTTGAGACACATGGAGAGACGGAGTGCGTATCATCATTAGCAAACGCTTACCATCGCCCAGACTCACAATTTCCATCCCTGTGATCATGTGCGTTTAATGGTGAACACATTCACCAGTGACAAGTTAGAGGTCCTCAGACTAGGGACGGATGTACGCGCCGAACGGCCGTAAAACCGAAGTCATTAAACTGAGTCCACTAAAGAGGAGACAGAGGAACTCTCCTCATATCTCATCAATCATCTCCTGCTTAATTCAGCAGAACTGCAGATTTCTCAAGTTTTAAAGGAGGTTTTTTAAAGAACTAGCTAAACAGTTCCAAAAAAAAAGTACTGAGGTGGTACTTTAGCACAGTGATATACCAGAATACTGCATGATCAAATCTCATGGTATTATCCGTGTTATTACCAGGTATTATCATTATGTTAGTTCCAAAATTATGTGAAATAAAGCCTTCTATAGTAGGGTATATCATAGTATATTTATATCTTAAAGGTACCATACTGATCGCCATACCATGGTACTTTCTAAAGATAACAATCACTTCACAAACAAGTACTACAGTATGGCACATTGTAATACTATAGTACTTTGAAATTAGTCTAGAATTTACACTATAATTCCTTAGAATACTAGGTATTTTCTAAAAAAAAAATTGAGATTACATAACATTTTTACATGGTATTATCTTTGTACGAAATCCAAAAAACAATGGTAAAAGTATGGTCATATCTGCCATTCTTCAGCAAATTCCACTTATTTCAATAGGAATCCACGCATTCCCTACACAGATTGGTCACACGAATTTGTCGTTATTGCCAAAAGAAACCAGCTTGGTTTGAAAATTACTTCTCTGTGAGCTCTGCTTCATACATCAACAAAAGACAATGGAGTTGCTAATGTGAACTTCGTAGTATATATAAATATATAAATATATAAATAATATATATATATATATATATATATATATATATATATATATATATATATATATATATTGTGTGTGTGTGTGTGTGTGTGTGTGCTCCTCATATGACCAGTATGCATGGATATGATTACTGTACATGTGCATGTACAGAAATTATGCCGAGATGAAATCATGTTACAGCTCAAGTGTGTTGTGCTCTATCGACTGTAAAAAACCACAGATACGCTTGCTTCCTTAGATAGAAGCTACTGTATTTCTGTCTAGCACACACTTACACACTGTCTCTCTCTCTCGCTCCGCTGCTCTCTCCCACACACTCAGACACAGCGCTGTATTCACATCAGCACTCTGCATTCCCATCACACATGCGCTTGCCGTTGCCTCGGAGATGAATGGAGAGGCGGGATGCTACATTACGTGAGGATGGGAGCACATCGCATGAGTCACAAATAAAAAGGTGCCTTTTAAGCAAATTCAGTGATCAGTGTTAGCGTTTTACCGAGCCGCCGCTGTGATTGTGGAGGGAACGAGGGAGATGCCATGGCAAGGACACGGGGCGGCACGCATCGCTCAGCTGCGACAGAAACGGGGAGGGATGGCACTCCATAACACTGCTAAACCGAGAGGGTCTGTTTGTGTGTTAATGTGCCCAGAGACGACTGACGAGAAGAGAGAAAGAGGTCCTGCCAGGAAGAGAAGGAAAAGGAGGAGTAGGGAAATGCAAGCAGGGGATTATTACAGAAATACCGCCGCCATTTAAATGCAGACACGATCATAAACACACATCATTACATCTACAGAATCATATCAACAGCCAAACATGCCCTGCCCTACATGTTTCTTTCATTAAAGTCCTATTACCTCTATAATCTGATCGGGAAAAGAATACAGCACAATAAAAAGTAAGATGGATCTTTACGTTTCTCGAAACGTTTACGTTCAGTCATCATGGTGGTCTGATTATTCCACTGCTCATCAATTATGTATTTGTTCATTTATTTCAAGGAGATCATGTTTATATTGTTCCAACCAATGTGTCTGAGGTATAGATGAGCACTTCTGAACGCTAGAGTCGACATGAAATGTCATTTGCAACCCATTTTACTTCCATTAAGTGACATTTTTCCAAGTGAAACTGGTAATTCAAGGAGGATACATACAGTAATTTGAGTTTGCCAAAATGGGTGAACAATACGATACCTTGGTCTCAAAAAGAGCTAGACGAAGTTTGGATAAAATATATATAAATATTAGAAGATCATTTTTTTAATTATTTTGGACTAATTTGCACTGATGAATCGCTCACAATAAAACCATGAAAAGGAAGTATTGTCAGATATTTTCTTCTGTATTGTGTGTATTCTGTATTCTATTCTGTATTATAAAAAATAACAATAAGTAGGTCAGGATTTGGTTCAGTCCATTGGTTATTGTTTGGATGGAGGCAGATCTGAATGTGATCTCGCAGCGGGTTTAGAAGAACTACATGACTGGAGAAGTCCCCATAGAAATGTTTGTTGTTTCACCAGAAGATTCAGTTACAGGTCAAAAAAGAAATGAATAAATAAATAAAATAAATAAACGCATGGATGAATCGTTCACAATGAGTCTTTTCACGTTTCCAGGGTTCTCAGAAGCGGAAGTCGTCATACAGTTGTTGGGTAAACTTCTACAGTGGTGAATGGGAGATTAAAATGAAATATAATTTGTATTCCCAATTCCCCGTTGTAATAGAAACACCCTTGCAGTAGTTTTTTTGTTCTTTTTTTTTTACTATCAATGTAATCTACCATATTTAATATATTAATAATAAAAAAATATATATATATGAAAAACTTCACTATATTTGTGATGTTTATAACTGTAAAAAGTGTCACTGTCTGCATGTGAAAAGGATCTATAAGATCAAAAGCGTGCATTTGGAAAACAGATATTATGCCTGTAAAAAATACTATCGGTCAATTATTATTACCTGTTGATTATAAATATGAACTGTCTCTACTTACTGGGCACAGTGTTTTTGTGAGTTTGGATTTTCCTATTGCTGGAGACTCGCTCAGAATAAATGGAAAAGGAAGAGAGGCAAGGGCAGTATCAGGTTTTGGACTTTCGGAGATGTAGCTGTCACACTTTCAAAGGGAGGAAGGCGAAGCAGGGAGGAGCCCGAGCGTGTACGGCTGTGTCCTTTGTGGGAATTTTCTCAGATCCATGAAAAGACTGCACGCTCCTGTCGGAACGCCGATCCGGCTGAGAAGAGATCTGTGAGGTTTAGCTTGCTCTGTGAGCTGTCAATCATCCAGTGAGCGAAAGATTCTCTCTGCTGCTGAATCACAGAGCTCCATTTATTGTCAGTGATATGTATCCATGTAGCTTAAAAAGCTGTCGTGTATGTATCGATCATGTTGGATGAAAGTATTGTGGGAAAAATGACGGAGATGTAAATCGAACAGTCACGGACAGTACTCGAGGTGAGTTTAAAGGAAAGAAAAATTACAAATGAGACTGATTCTCATAGACAGCAATGACTTTAAATTGAGAGCATGTGTTTTTGCCAAAGTCTTAGAGATAGTTCACCCAAAAAAAACAAACAATTAGTCGTTACTTACCCTCAAGTTGTTCCAAATCTTTTTTGGAAACAGAGTTTCCTTCTGTTGAGCACAAACAAAAATATATATTAAATGTTGGTAATGTTGGTTTAAGGAAAAAATACTATGGAAGTCAATGCTACCGTCAACTGTCTGGTTACCAACATTCTTCAAAATATCCTCTTTTGTGTTTAACAGAAGAAAGTAACTCATACTGTTTGGAACAACATTTTTGATTGAACTATCCCTTTACGGTCGATAGAGGTATAGTTCTAAAAATCGTTCTCAATATTAAAGAATAGCAAAGTCCACACTGCTGGTATAACGATAACGACAGAGAAACAATATCGTTGGAATCACTTTCAGAACGATTTAATCCATCTAATGAACGATAAAAACACAGGTAGCCAATCAGAATCAACCCTGCTATAACGAGCCTGAGATGTGGCGCTAATATAGTTATCGTTGTTGGTGCGAACTGGCTTTTACACCAGACACGAACGGTGCGATGCAACGTGACAAAAGCAAACAGAAGCCATTAAAATCAGTGATGCTGTCTACACTGGATGTCCCGACGTTAAACTGATGCCCCGTTATATTTCTGATGTACTACAGAGCACTAACGCTACTTCTAATATAAAGGTTTCTCAATCATTTTCTCTGTCTTTGCCGCGTGTAAACACAGTGCAAGTCTTAGATGCCAGTGATGTTCAGAAGAGATCTCAGCATCTCAATCCGCACCTACATACCAAAATCTGCAGTAGATCTCAATATGAACTCAAAAATGTCCCATCCAGTTCTTCCAAGACCAAATGATCTGATCCACATTAGTGTAAATGCGCAAATTTTCCTCAATCGGAATAAACTCAATTTCGTGTTCTGAAATTCTGTTTATATGAACCATAAAAATTGTAATACCATTTACATATTCGTTTAAATGTGCATTCCAAACAAAACTTGTGCAGTGTTAGCAGAAATTTGGCAAAAAGTTTTGAAGAAACCATAAAAGCCCATTTAACTAAAGAGGTTTTTTAATTTATTCGCTTTGCCCAACGTAGAACGTCTTTAGACAGACAGTGACAGTCAGTATTGCCTTTTAAGCATCATATTATGCACTCAAGTGAAATCCACTCCTGCCAGATTGTTGTGAAGATGCACCTCCGATGGCCCACTTTTAACAAGATCCCATCTCAGCATCTCTGACAAGCGCGGAGAGACATCGAGGTACCGTGAGTTCCTGATGTGTCTACGACTCGTCAGCGCTTAACAAAAAAAATCCCTTCTTATGGTGTCAGGCTGCAATCTCAGAGCTGCGCTTTACAAACCGCTCGCGGTGACGGCGAGGTGACGGCTCCTTTTGAGAACACTCTCGTATTTGATTTGATCACTGGTAATGATACAGGAAAGAACAATGCACTGACCTCACACTTTTTAACTTTAAAATAGACAACAATTAGAATCTAAAAGAACTTCTTTTTGACATATCGCTGACATGCAAAGAGACCCTTGAAGAAGAAACTTCTTGCTTCGTGCTAAAAGGATGGATTTTTTTCTTTCACTTGCATCCTTTTAATTCATCACCTCATTTTTCTTTCCAAAAAAACACTTTATTTTAGATTAAATAATGAAATAATTCATTTAGACTGCTTATTGCCTTTCGTTAATCTTGGTAAATTAGAAAATAGAGCATTGAAGCATCGTAATGGCTTTGAATTTGGGCTTCTCCAGAGTAACTCTGATGTTGCCACAGTCAACTATGGCATATTTTAGACCTCCAAAAGAAAAAAAAATGCTTCATGCTCTTTTGACTGTAATGGAAATCTATTATTTAGCTCCGACATTGAATTTATTGGAGCAATTTGGCACGGTGCAGCACGATTTCTGCAGCAAATCAGCCACAATCTCTGCTACTGATGCGAACAGCTTAGCCGACTAAACCGAATGAAAGTTGAGCGCTGCAGCTGTATCCGCAGAAGGACACATGTGAGCGACGTGCTTCGTTCAGAACACTTCAGAATTACTCTTCTCTGGTCACCAGGTGCAGTGTGTTTTCAATTGTTTCAATGCTTAAACAGAGAAACTCATAGATCCTCACACTGCTTGATTATGCTGTAGCGCTGAGTCACTGGAGCCTCGTAGCATTGATGTATTTCTCAAAAAACTGAGAAGATTTACAGTTCCCTGTTTAGTCATGACAAAAAGCCCAGCACCTGGAAGCTTTGAAACGCAGTCTATAGAAGGGTCAATGTATGGAGGGTTAGCTTTGCCAGGTTTTCCTCAATTCCTGAGCAATCTTGATTAGAGCTTTTCTTAGCCAGTTACAGCTATGCTAAGCTAGAAAGCTAAGCAGTTTGATTGCTAGGTAAATAACTAAAATGTGTTTTTTTTTTTTTTTTACAATTTACCTTTGGTTCAAATAAAGTGATGAAATTGTATGCACAATCAAGATTTTTTTTTTTTTTTTTTTTTACTGGTATCTTTCGATATTGAATACTTAATTTGCACCATTTATCTATTTAGGGTACCTACGTCACCATATAATGATCTCTTAAAAAGTATTTAAAAATAATAATTTAAAAACTTTGAACTTTATCAAATATTAACATTAATATCCATTTTTTACACTGTACAGTATAAAGTTGTGACGCCTAACTTGTAGAATTTAGTTTTTAGTGTTCATGGCAATAATTATCAGCCAGAATTGTAATAAATCTGCATCACTTATTAGAAAAAAAGAAAATAAAAACATTTAAACATATTTTCATGAAATATTCTGACCAGGCTTAATTGCAGTACTCCTAAAATGCATAGGCATAGTCATAATCAAAACACAATCCATGATAGGATCTTGTACAAAAGTAGAACATCATAAAAAAAAATCGTAATTAAATAAAATTAAATAAAATTTCCCATTGGTAAAGATGGTAGCATGGCAGGTTTTTACTATTTTTTGCAGTCATTATGATTATGATGTAATCATTGTTTTTGCTTAAATTAATATAGGACATTATCTAACTTCATGATCTGTATTGCCTCAGAACTGTACACTTCTGGAAATTACTTTGACACAGTCACCTGATAACAGAAACTCTTAATTATAACGTAAAAACATGCATTTTCTGTAAAGCTGCTTTGAAACTATATGTATTGTGAAAAGAGCAATTCAAATAAATTTGAAAATGAATCTATGAAGTGGGCATGTGCCAGCCAAGCAACTACCTTTAATACGAACGGAGGAATGCTAACGGATGGCTCAGGTATTGCAGACCTTCTCGAGTCTGTACACTACTAATGCATTTGCAGTGCATGAAATGCAATCAGACACAGCATTCAGAGACAATAAACCGTCAGGGAAAGGTTGCGCAGAGCCCATTAGAACTGAACACTCTGTTAATACACTTGAAGTCGACTTGCATTTACTCCAGTGTTAACTTGCAAACCTGATTTTAGGGCGATCGATAAAAGTATGTGCTTACACACGAGCAAAAGTGCCATTTAAACATCTAACAACACCTACTCTTTGACTCAAGAACACACAAACACATGCAATATGAGTTTGTGAAGCTTTTTCAAGATCAAGTGAAGCACTATAATGAGAGAGAGAGAGAGAGAGAGAGAAGAGAGAGAGAGAGAGAGAGAGAGAGAGAGAGAGAGAGAGAGAGAGAGAGAGAGAGAGAGAGAGAGAGAGAGAGAGAGAGACTTTATCGTCATCTGCATCGTATATAATGTTTATTTAGAGTAATGGCTCCATTCCAGCATGGCAGGAAAACAATAATGTTTATTTTATTCTTGCGCAGATGAAACTGAGCAGTGTGAGGAATGGCCCAATGGCACATGCGAGGATTTTCACATAAGTCATGTTGAATCTTGCTAAAGAATCTCACCTATATGACCTTATTAAGCTGTACTTTTTGAGCTTGTAAAAAATATATATATATACATGCGCTTTGATTTAAGGAAATATGTATATGAAAGGGTATATCAGTGTCCACATACTCAAATGTATTCATTAAATCTGATATTTACATAACGGCAAGAAAATGAACAGGTTTGAAATAAGAGCTCAAGTTGGCCACTGGTTTATTCATGAGTAAAGACACATACTTTACATTTACAACAAAATATCTGAGTTACTTTTTCAAATAAGTAATGCAAGTTACTTTGTTTTCCCATTTTATTGACTTACTTTGTATTTCCTTCAGTCTGAGGCTTATTTATTTCACTTACAAAAAGTAACAGAAGTAACAGGGCATAACTGTCTATAAAAGTAATTAAATAAATTAGTAAAATCTTTAGGTAGTAACTATGCTACTACTACTGTAACTTTTAAAAGTGACTTTCCCCAACACTGGCCTTAACAGGATGAAAAGGTACAGTATATTGATGACAGGCCTGCAAAATGATTGTCAATATTGCAAATTTTGTTTGAAACACCACAATTGCATAAAGAAAAAGATAAACCTGCAATACTGTATATCTTAATAAATTGGCAGTTTTTTTCATTTTAGATGCAAACTTATTTTCAAGATCACTTATTGGTGATACTGTCTTATTGTTATGATTTCCAACTTTAAAAAAAAATAGTTATTTTTTTAATTCAGTAAGACATGATGGGGGCATAAAAAGTGAAATGTCCCAGCTGCATTCATCCAGACTATTCTACACGAAGCCATTTCCATTTTACTGTCATAAACACTGACGTTCCAGGAGGCCACGAATGCTCTTTTGGAGTCAAGAAGCACACAGACACATCTGAATGACAGATTCAGGGCTGAGCTACGGTGAGGTGATGGACAGATCACGTAGGCATGTAGATATGCATTAGTGCTGCGAGACAGACTTCCAACTAGTGAAAAGAATATCTAAGCCTAACGTTAACCAGGTGTTTCTCAGTGAGATACACACAGTTAAAGGTGAACTAAGTAACTTTTTTACCTTAACCGAACAGCTTTGGAGTCCGTGTAATGTTTATATTACTGATTTCGTGTTGAATGGTGGTCGTCTCGCCCCACATTATAATTGTGAAATAATCCCGAAAAATCACAAACACGGCAGAAATGCTAAGATTAGTGGCTGGAATGTATTTATTTTTACGATAAATTAGCTGAGGTAACGTGGCGGCTAACAGACAGCAGACACGCTAATGACGACTAACGACAGCAGCGGGAATCCACCTGTCACTCAAAAGTGGACACACCCTTAATTATGCAGAACTTTAAATATTAATCAACAAACGGATGAGTTATAAAATAATTCACCCCCCTCACAGTTGTTATGAAGGGCAAAATTAGCTGTATAGACCAAAGCCACATAGAGAACCAGGCTGTAAACATGTTTTTTTCTGCTGTGAAGTTGGTAATTTTAACATGGGGGAGATACAGATTTGACTCACTTCTGCAGCCAGCCTCAAGCGGCCAGTCAATGAATTGCAGTTTAACTCACTTCCGTGTTGGTTTCAAGAGAGAGACGGGGAGGTTGCCGCTTGGGCGCGCACAGCTCTTAAAGGGGCCACACCTTATTTCCACTCGTTACAGCTTTCATACTGAACAGGTACCGGTGTACAGGGGGAGGGGATCAGGCCGTGAGTGCAGAGACATCTCTGCGTGCGTGATATTTACGACAGTACAAGTATCCCACAGCCACTCTGTCACTGTTTGACAAAAACGGAAATCCTGCATAGTGCTGCTTTAGTGATAAACACTCCATTTGTTCACAAATAAACTGCTTTAAAGGTTTAGCACTGATAATTATTATCCACAGACTACAATTGTTAACTACAATTTACTTTCCAGGAGACATCTGCAAAACAAATGGTATATTACAGTATTGTTTCTTTATACGTTTGCATGCAAATGTCAGGACACCTTTGTGGTCGAGATGTCCAAGTAAGACTATCCCACATTTGCCTTCGAATGGAACGCAGTAAACACACACACACACACGCTCATGGAAAGGGACACACACCTCTCTCCGTATGTAATTACTAGGCATTCAACTATTCAAATCCATAAGCTGCTGGGTAATAGAGTTGGTTTTAGCTGTATTCAACGCACAGTCTCAGAGGATTTTACATCACGGCACAGCGCAGGAGTTTCAGACTGCGGAGACAGAACTGTTCCCCAACAAAACAGAAGCACAATGGTCTCCTCAGTGCCGAACTTTCAGCTCTGCTACAGCAGATAAAGCACACCAGCAGGAAAAAACAAAGAACTCGGCAGCTCCAAGAAACTTCACATCCATTCGGGAACGCCGTAGACCACAGTTAATTCAACAGCATGGAATGATGGCAGAATTTTGGCCTGTGTGTTTCCACACTCCGTTCAGAGTGACGGGAGGAGAGGAAGGAGGTGGTATCTGTGAAAACAGTCAATACAGCAGGTGATATTGACTTTCCCCGTTTATTACAGCACAACAGTCATATTGACCTTTTCCTTCAAGGTTCCTTCCAAGTAACATGCAGAAGGAAGAAAGCGCTTTTATCAACAATTAGAGCCAAATCTCTTTTTAGAGGTGGGGAACATATTAAATAATACAAAAATGCTGAAGTGCATCAGCGGGAACTACATTCTTGTTGACCACGTTTTAAAGAACAAAAGCACATTTAATAGCAATGTGCATTAGGGCTGGCCATTCAGAAGCATGTTTCTGTCTCAGAGGCAAAATATATGTCTCACAATTGCAATTTCATGTCTACAATTTTGACTATTTCTCAAAATTGCAATATTTTTGTATGTCTTACGATTGTAAATGTTTTTGTATTCATTTATGTCTTTGGCATGGTAATGCACATGACAGTGTTAATATATGTTTGGTCTTGGTGGAATAGATCTGCTAAGCTGCTGCTGTTCTACACTGCTGTATAATATAGCATGCATGAATTACCCGTAGCAGATCTATACAGGTGGAGCTGGGGAAGATGGAGGGTTTCTGAAAGTGTGCTGCAACTGCTAGCAAATCGTGACCAAAAAGGTTGAGCAGCTCATTGGCTACTAATAAAGCAGGAACCAATCAGCTCTGCCCTATAGAGAATGATGTGATTGCAAACACATTGAGTTAAGGACCCGTCAGCCATCAAGAGTGTCATGACAGAACTTTATATTTCACAACTTTTCGTTAATGTATTCATATTCACATGGTTGCAATTTTGGCCATGACACACTTGCAGTTTCTTTTTCTCTCTCTCTCTCTCAAAAAAGCAAAATGTTGTAGATGCATGTCATCATTCAGTGGAGAATCTGAAAACAAAAACCTGACAGCTTGAGCAGCGTTTGCATCAACAGGAAGACGCTTTTTTTAAGGTATAAAGACATATCCACACAATAAAGTTCTAACTACAGAAATGACCCGGTGTCCTCCTCCACCACTCCAGCCCCTCTGCTGAGATTGAGGTGAATTATTAAAAAAAATTATCCTGTGACTTAAACTCAGTTCGGCAGTGAAGGAGACGAACAGGAAACGACACTTGCAAGCTGTAAACAGCCTCTGTGGTCCCCGTGGAGCATATGTCCACACAAGAAGCTGCTCTCAGACTGAAGAAACCTGCACAAATAAATCTAAACTGATAGTAATGCATTTTCCATCAGCTAAAAAGTTCAATTATGATGGATGTGACAGGGCAATTCAGGGTTCACGTCTACATTATTGATTATTTCCCTTGAGGTTAAAATGTACTGCTCTTGAAAAAAAACAAAGATGGAGATGTATACGATCATTATGGTCTTTATCCACATTTTTGTTTTTAGTGACAGTAGAAATGAATGCCTCGAACTGGCATTAAACCATTTAAGCTACTTTAGCATGCAGTATTTCACTGCAAAAAAGCTGCATTTTATTCACCAACCACTAACTGCTTTTTGTTGGCCTATATAGTACTAGAAATAACTGCAATAAATTATATAATCGTCAATAATTCTAAAAGTTGCTTAAAATTAACAAAAAGTGCACAAGTAGCAAGTAGAAAAAACACTTGCAAATGCACAGAGGGAGATTAGATTTTTTCCTGACCTTCATTCTTAGTAAAGTAAGGGCGCACACTATTGCTGAAAAACAAACCCACATAGCAATCATATGTTCATATGAGCAAAGGCACAGATACCTCAACAGGCCATATCTGCTGGTAAAACTTTTCTAGAGATGTGTTTTTTAAAAAGGCACCCAACTTTTTTTAACTTGAGCACTGCATGATTATGACACCGTAATGCCACAGACGCTGCAAAAGACGTGAGCACAACAGTCAAACATGCACAACAGTCAACGAGATCGGCAAAATGTAAATATAATGGGCAATGTATCACGCACCAAAAATTATCGAGGTCATAAACCTATATCACACCTCCTTACAATGCAAATGAGACTAATTCAAAAATCGAATTCAAGTGTTTGCATTTCTGTGCAATTGATGTTATTTGATAACAATAACTAGACCCGTATCCGTATATAATATTTCCATAGAATGCCAACTCCTGTCATTCATCTGTGTATTTTAAAGGTAAAAGGGGAATATTTTGAGTGATTTGACATTGCTTTCAGCAGTGTAGGACTCTCAGTACCTTTAAACGCATTTCTCTATCTCCGCTGCAGTTTTCTCCTCCTACAATCAGAGCTGAAAAAGTGAAAAAGCAAGCCGATTCCATACGGGTCTGCTTATAGATGGTGCTATAGAGTGACAGAATGTCTTTGTGTCAAAAGTTATACTGTGGCAAAGTAAGTTTTCTTTTTGCAGCTCCTCAATATGTCTGCGTGAAAGAACAAACCTCTCATTCTTCATGTTGGAGTGGAGTTCTGAGCGAAGACTAAAGTGAAAGGGCTAAATTTCCTTTGGGACAAAAGCTCTAATTAATTTTCAAGCTGCTTTAACAAAGTCCATTCAAATACTCAGTGTTTTCTAAAAGATTTGGCATTATTAACTACAATGAATGGTGAAGCTCAACAATCTCAAGCCGTAGTTCATGATGAAAGCATGCATGTTTTATAAAGCGCTATTATTTTTATCCATTACCCACTAGAATAGCAACCACATTGCAGAAAAAAAAATAATTGTAGTTCATTGTGAGGTAAAATCAAATCCAGCATTTTAACTTTGAATCACTTCCAGTATTGAGCCTTTGACCAAACCATCTACGAATGTCAATGTTGCATGACAATATTGCAATGATCCATTATGCAATTGGCAGGCACCAAGTTCCCTGGGAATTAAACCATTTTTGAACCAAGAACATACCACACATCACTAAAGGATACCCAGTTTTTCAGCCAAGAAACAATGTTTACCAGAAATGAAGCAGTTAACAACTGTAAATGAAGCAAATTTCTTGAAATGCATGTCCTTAGATGTTTAAACAACAGTAATTTTGCCTCAAATCGCCTCTCAAACGACTTCAGCTAGCACAAATAACATTAGCAAACTGGAAGTCAAGGGGCTCTGCTGGATAATGAATCCAATCTTCACCCAAAATGAGGTGAGCTTTCAGCAGAGGAGCACTCGAGACCGAGAATCAGAGTCAGAATCTAACTCTCATTATAAGAGAGGGGAAAAGCCCAGCGTAATTAATGACTGGTGTAAACTATTTGCAAAACGAAGCTCAGATCGTTAATGAATCATCTTAGATATATAATCAAGTAATTAGGAAATGAAGTGGCGAGAAAAGCGCAGGAAGTTGCGGTAATGAGGAATGGTGATTATCAATTTGAAGGATCTGCTGATGATCCCTGGGGACCCGCGTCATCCTCGGCGCACAAAAGCCGATTTACCCTCTTCTCTCCGGAGAACATGACTCTGCTGTGGTTCAGAAAGCCCGTATGGAAGAGTCCTGATCAAAGAGACTAGATGTGTCTACTCGGGTGACAGACGACAGGAAAATGGGGCAGTGGAGTCTGGACAAAGCAGAAAGTTGGACCACAGAAGTGTCCATATTTAACAGCTCAGGGATCAGTGCATGCAAATGCAGGACTCAATGCGCCTGTGCTTGTATGATGCAATTATAGAGAATACCAGAGTTAGTTTCCTTTTTCAAGTCAATTTAATAGTCCTAGCTGAAAAAACAACAACATTTTGCCTAGGGTGGGAAATAAATTGTGACACTTTGTGACAGCATGCCTCAATAGTAGGACTGTAGGACCAGTAAATTGTATAAAAATTTGGGATGAAAAATAATTCAGACACTGACCTGACCATGTTTTGCTTAAGTGTTTTTTTCTTTAATTGCTAATGCGACCTTTTTACAACAGACTGAACAAAGTTAAGCATTGCTTGGTAATTGATTGAGCTAAATTGGTATTATCTAATTGTGTACTTAGGTTGAATAGATGTTAGCTGTTAAATTCAATTCATTTGTGAGGCAGTCTAACAGAAGGATGGCCAAAACCAGTGAAATATCAACTGATGTGATAACTCTGAGTTCTTGTCATATTTTATTATAATTTGCTATACTATAGCAAATAAACTGTGATAATGTGATAGATATATAGTCAAACCAAAATTTATTCAGACGTTTTAACATTTATCTATCTATCTATATACATTTTATATATATATATATAGGCCTATGTATGTGTATATATATGCATACATACATAATGTTTAATAACTGCTCATCGTGACAACTAGCCCCGGTTTCCCCCTACCAACTGTGAATCACCCTACCATGCAAACCCAACCTCCCTCTCTCTGGCTCTCCTTTTCTCCATCCATCTCACTCTGTCTCTCTTCTGTCGTTTAGCACTCGGGCTCCCACACAAACATTTACATCAGGAATGAGATATTTAATGAAACTGGTGCAAGGAGTAATTAAAGCCCCCTTTCTCCGCACAAAAGGGGCTGATGAGGAAGCCCTCCCCTCCTCCTCCTCCTCCCCCTCTTCATCCTCCTCCTCCTGCTCTCTCGCTCACATGCTCTCTGATTTAAATCAGTGCACCCGTCTCACTAATCAAACCTTCAAGAGCTTCTGCTATTCTTACAAAGACAGCTTAGACAGTGAAAGGACAGACGGAGGGTGAACATAAAAAACAAGAAAACTGGCTGGATGAGGAAAGAGACGTGTAAAAAAGAACAACAAAGTGAGGAAGATACAAGCACACAGAACACTACATTTCACCTCTTTGAAAAAAATAAAATAAAGCAGTGGCAAGAAACTATTATTATCTGCAGGCCCAAAGGGAATGGCAGGAAGTCAGAGATGTGTGTGTCTAATAGGTCTCTTCTATCAGCAGTGCAGCGCTTCCAGTGCGTGTACATCCGGACAGAATGATGCTCTCGCCATATCATGACAGCTCTTACTCCATGTTTGATGTGTGTTATAATGCCGGCTTAAGAAAAAAAAAAAAAAAGAGGCGAGTAGTTTTTAGAGAGGTGTGGGCTGATAGCTCTGTCCTTTGACCTTTTCACAAATACAGAGGAGTAGCAAGATCCGTCTAAAAGAATAGTTCACCCAAAATGAAATGTTATTATAATTTACTCAACGTCATATCATTCCTCACACATGTACAGATACATTATTCACACATGTATTTCCTATCCTAAACTAAATTAAAAAAAATGTTAAATAAGTAAAACACGACACTATATTGCAAGTCTTATGAAGCTACACATTAGCATCCTGTAAGAAACAAACCGAAATGTGACGTTTTTCACGTAAAAAGTTGCAATTTAATAATTACCTTCTATCTATCTATCTATCTATCTATCTATCTATCTATCTATCTATCTATCTATCTATCTATCTATCTATCTATCTATCTATCTATCTATCTATCTATCTATCCATTTATCCATTATTGAATAGTTGCTTCACTTTGGCATTTAATATCCCAGTATTACTTATTTATTTAACTAAACCACCATTACACCTTAAAGTTGGCATGTGTAAAATAAATACATAAATAAATAATACTGGGATATTAAATGTCAAAATGAAGCACTTAAAACAATAAAAGCATGTAGGGCAAGACTTGAGTTTTTCTTTCAAGAATTAATTCGATTGAGAGAATGAAGAGGAGTGGTAGAACGTGTAAGTTTAAACATCAGTCTGAGGCCATGTCAATTTTGTTTTCATATTTACAAAGGTTTAGTGGAAAAACATTACATCAGAATGTATGTTCTTGACTGAAATCAGATGGTGAAAATGCTGGTCGATATGTTACGAATGTAAATCTGAGAGCATATGTAAACAGAATGATCTTCTCATTTCATTCAATACTGTCTTTTTTCCATTTTTATTCAACAGATTTCTAAGTGTCATTCAGATCAGAGTAGCTTACAACCTCTCTCTCTCTCTCTCTCTCTCTCTCTCTCTCTCTCTCTCCTCTCTCTCTCTCTCTCTCTCTCTCTCTCTCCCTCTCTCTCTCTCTCTCTCTCTCTCTCTCTCTCTCTCTCTCTCTCTCTCTCTCTCTCTCTCTCTCTCTCTCTCCTCCCTCCCTCCCTCCCTCCCCCCATAGGCTAAACGTGGGTGATCTATACTTTATCTAAACGTCCACTGCGAAAGAAGCATTTGATGTCGGGTGTTTCTGTGAGATGACCGTATAAAGCTAGACGTCCTTGTTTTCAGTCGATTCTTTCAATCCACAGTCGCTTCTAATTTAAAACACCTTTATAGCAGCCAGAGACCACCATAAACGATCAGAGGCTCGCATGAACAAGGAAGAAGTCTTTAAGTGTAAAAGAAAAAGCCTTTGAACCGAGCGTCAGTGGATCGCGTCCTAAGGGTCACCTCAGGCATTAAATAAAATGAACCAATAGTGCTTCAATCATCCACTATGGTAAACAACAGCAAATGTGCGTTAGCATTTTTTCTCCACAAGCAATGTTGAATAAATAATCGTGTTTACGCTGAAGCGGTGAAGATAGCGGAGACCCAGGGTCTAGATCTGGGTCACGGGAACGCCTGACGGGAGAGAAAGCAGGAGACAGAAGTGGTGCTTGAGAGGATCACAAAAGCAGAAAACAGGGGCGGCGGTGTCAATGACAAGCTTCTTCAAAAATGCACAACAGAGAAGGCCAACAGTCACTTCAAACGCGCTGTGTTTTGTCACTTTTAATCAGTCAGGGGCCACGGTCTCAACTAACAGCGTTCGGGAAGGGGCGGTGGGGAGAGAAACACGCAGCGTGAGAGGAAAAGAACTCCAAGAAAGCCTACCGAACCCACGCTAATTCCATGTTTCGGCGCTTGTAACAAAGTGCGGTAAGCCAAAATATTAATAAGCTTGTATAATTATGTTTCATTTTCATTCCAGCACAAATTTGTAGGCAGCGAGAGGAGAGAGAGATTGTGGGGGAGAGCTGATGCAAGCGGCCTCATGCTAATTCCAGGCGCGCGGTTTGGAGGTTAGAGAGGCTTTGGCCGTCGCCGCACACTGTGAAGTTATCGGGAAAGACTGGCGGCACACGCGGCGTCGCATTCATCCGCTCGCTTTCCCTCTGTGGCCCTCCTGCAGATTATATCAATCCTGGCCCTCGGAGCAGCCGCAGAGGTCATCGTGAATGGGAGAAGGCCACGGAACAACAAATCAAACGAGTACACTCAAATCTCCCTGTCTAAATAATAAGCGGCCGCGTGATCCGCGGCGTATAATCGTGATTAAACAATAAGGGAATATTAGAAAATCTCTAAAGGGAAAAGAATGCCTAATTCATTCGGATTTAAACGCGGAAGATAATCCGTGCACGGTTAACCTCTCGCCGTCATAAACCCGCAACATCTGTGCGGGAGATCTTATTATGATGAATTACATATTATTATGTTTGAGCCAAAGATACGGTAGCAAAATAAGCCGTGGCCCAGATACACTACAACGTTCCCAAACAAAGCGTCGGATTCAGTGTCAAGATATTCAGTGCCAAGTCTCTGCATAACATATCTCGGAGGCATAAACGTGTAGAGCATAGTTTTGTTTTACTTTTTATCCACATTGTTGCTAGTAGATCTCATTGTCTTTTCTCTCTCTCTAAAAAATGTGTACAAATAATGCAAGAGCCTCACAATACTGCTAATGCAAGCAATGCTTCACTTGCCAATTCAACTTAAAGTGACAGTTCACCTAAAAACATAAATTCAAATAATTGACTTATTTTTCCAATGGAACACCACATTTTAAAGCATGTAGCTCTTGAACAACATTTCCACACACTGCCCAGATTTATTCATTTCATATATTACATTTTTGAAAACAACTATGGAAGCTTGTTTCCATGGAATATAACAATTTAAAAGATCATTGTGACATTTTATCGCACGATTCTAACTTATTTTCTCACAATTGCGAGTTTATATCTCACATTTCTGATTTTTTTTTGTGTGTGTGTGTGCAAAAAGTAGTTTGTTAAACGTTTTAAGTTTTATTTATTTGATTAAAATGAGATATATAATGTGCATGCATATATAAGAAATTATAATAAATGATAATAAAACTTGTGGCAAACCACTAATACTGTCATATGGCGTAATAAATAAATAACAGCATACCACTTTGAAACCAAGTAAATGAGGAATACAAGAATTAAAAAAGTTCTCTCCAGACCAAATGGTATTTATTTCAAGCAGCAGACAAAGTGCCTCACCTCTGATTCACTAATGTATTTTTGAAGCAAACTAATCAAGGGTGAGGATTTTTCTGGAGCACAGACTCTACAATGTGAAAACCAGGACAGAGTAAATATAATTGCTGTCTAGACTCTTACTAAGTGTGTGGTCACTGGGAGACATTTTAAGGCTATCAGCGGATGACGCAAACAGGTGCAACCCGGAGAAAACAGCTTCAGGTAGAAGCGGCCATTGTGTCAGCAATATCTGTTTATAACAGCAGATTACTCAGCAATATGGAGCTTCATGCCCGACATATCTGAAAAACTCTCTTAACACACTAATCTACCGGGGTGAATCTCGTGCAAACACATTTCAGCCCAAAATCAAAGAGAGAAAAATAAAAACTTAGAAAATATAATATATATACACTGCCGTTGTATTGTTTTTTATCATTCATATGCATAAATATTGACATGATGAGTAAATATCTTACAAATAAGTTAAAATTTTCCCTTTGTTTTATTAATAATATTTTTATATAATTTGTGCTTAATATTCATCAAACTGTCATAAAATAAACCAAAAATATTCTTAATGTATTCATCAAAATATACTTTATATATTTTGTTATTTATTTTTTATTATTAAATTTTTTTATTATTATTGTTGTCATTTATTACTACATTCCAGCAAAAACATGTTATATATACACTGCAGTTTTATTGTTTTGTTTTTTTAATCATTAATACATTTACAAATATTGCAGTGATGAGTACATATATTTTATTTCCCCTTGTTTTTAGTAATAAGAATGATTTTTTTTTTTTGATAAATTGGGTGTGAAATTTTGCGTAGTATTCATAAAACTAATGTCATAGAATAAACCAAAAAAAATATTATTAAAAGTATAAAAAATTATTATTATTATTATTATTACTGATTTTCAGAGAAATTATAATATACACATTGCAGTTTTATTGTTTTTTATCATTATACAAAAAAAAATTGTCATGAGTAAATATCTTACAAATATTTTTATTTTTACATTATATTCGTTATATTTTATTGTTCCCTTGTTTTACAGTTAAAGGAATGATTTTTTATTTTATTTATTTGATAAATTGGGTGTGAAAATGTGCTAAGTATTCATCAAAATAATGTCATAAAATAAACCCCCCAAAAAATCTAATTTCTTCATCAAAATGTTGGCTGTTTGGGTGACCCAGGCATGTTTTCTGACATTCACCCAATCTGACATTCTTCGGTATATCTTTATAAAAGCCTCGTGAACAGGCATAAATCCATATTTAGCACAAAAAATAATCATGTGGCCTTTCGCCGGGTCACATAACAACAAGATCTATGGAAAAACACACACACTGTCGAGCACATGATCAATACCACATCACTGTCCATGCAGACGCCTCTTTTAAATTCCACGCTTCCATCAGCTGAATTTATCTGGGCTCGTGAATCTGTGACCGGCACATGCGTGAGACTAATTCTATCGACACACCGTTCATTGCTCTCGTGCAAATGATTTATCCAATGTGTGTGTGACCAGCGATTTATAGCCCATCGAAGTCTCCTTTTCTTAGATCTACCCTTGTCTTTCTCCATATGATATCGATCGCCTCGACAGCATCCGCGTTCACACACACACACTCAGCATCACACTGACTGAACACACACTTGGTGTTATGCTCTTACAGCTGTTGACAAACAAACACCTGACCTTTCTCTTTTTTCTTCTCGATGTCTTATGGCCCGTTCACACTGACAGTGGTTGAATCGATGGAGGTCGCCAAATCGCTGAACCGTTCGTCGCTAGGAGTTTCTAGCAAATGCAATTGGTAGACTAATATGTAAAATCAGATCACAAATAAGATGAATCGGTTTTGACAATGACTCATTCTGAAATGAGTCAAACCTAGACATTTTGGTTAAACAATGAGCTAACTTACAAAAGGATTTGTCTGAATGGATGAGCAGACTCCTTTAGACGTAATAGAAACCCACATAGCAGCTTATGTCTAACGTTTATTGATCGGAAAATTAACTTGTTTACAAGAATGTCTGTGTGGAACAAGACCCCTTGTAAGACAAGACCCTAATAAAATAAGGTGGTTATGCTCAGGTTGTGCTCTGAAATCTTATTGGATAAACTACACTCTGCTAAAATAATCAAAATATGAATTCTTGACATTTAAATCTTACTTTTAAATTCAATGAATATAGATTACCTACAGTTAAGCAAATTAACAACTCAGTGAAATAACTATAATAATAAATTAAATCATACAGTGTATTAATCATTGATTAAATAAAATGAGATTGGATGAGTCACATTTCAAACCGTACATAACTGGCATACTGTGACCAATTAAGTAATACTGTATCTAGTGGTGCCATTTCCTCATATGTGCAATATTATAAACTAATTAACTATATTAGTTTTGCTTCTTGTGTTAAGATGATTACACGATTACACTTACAATTGGAGTGCAGAGCAATACTGGTTTGTGATTTCTCAGTCTTGGCTTTTAGACCCCAGCAGTTGAAGATTCGGACACATTGAGAACTGTCCCAGCATTCACTGGGTGTTCATTTGCAGAACTGCTTAGGGATTGGAGAGTTCAGTTCCCTTCCTCTGATTTCACACGCTCCATAAAACAAGGAACGGGAGAGAGGATTTTTCTGAAAGCCTCGTTTCTACAGTCATTGAGACCACACACACTCATTGTAAACTCATTATAACCCCAAGGACAGCAGTGAATGGTCATGAAGCAACCCTGACCCAACAACCCAACAGTCCTGATGCGCCTTCACACATCAAGGGTCTCACGTCGCATATAAAAAAATAAAAACACGTTAGGCCTGTTTCACATTGTCGTGAAAAAAATCAATGTTAAAAATCAAGAGAAAAGAAAAAAAATATTATCCTAAATTATTGCCTGATGAATTCTGGGAAATTTCATTTTGGAAAGTAAAACTTCCATAATGTGATGTTTTACTTTCCAAGATTTACTTTTCCAGAATTCATCTTTCATGGACGACCTTGGTTAAGACAGCAGAACAGATTACAGTGGGTGGAAAATGTTATTAAATTCTGAAAACATTATTTTTTTTTCTTTTGAATAACATGCCCAAACTGGTTGATCGTGCACAACACTGCTGACTTTTATGTAAAGGGTCAATTCAAATCTGTCCGAGTTTAGTATAAAGTTGTGTGCCTGCTATAAATGATTGCAAGGGTTATGTTTTCCTAAAGACAGCTGAGATGCAGCGAGGGCAGGGAAATGATCTGGGTCATACGCTAATGCAAATTATTTCCCTGTTGTTGACAAGCCTGAGTTCATATCTCAGTCATTACCAGCTTGTATCTGCTCACATATGTGATTAATGTACTCACGTAATAGCAGCAATTGCAAAAATATTTCAGCGGTTCCTGTGCATCGATCACATACCGAGCACAGAATAATCAATAGAAACAGACTGCCAAACACACTGGAGCCAGAGAGGCCAGGAGATACACTGACAGAGAGCATGCATTAAAACAGAAAAATTGCCATTTTTACAGGCCTTATCACATGTATGCAGAAAACCACACATGCTACAACAAACATGCACACACACACACACACACACACACACACTCGGTTTATCATCAGTACAAATGGATGTAGCAGAAGTTTATAGTTCAATGCGTTTTAGCTGAGCTAGCCACCAAGGAAGTGTAGAGAACTGATTAAGAAAACTTTAAAAACTAGCTCAAGCAAAAAAAAGAGAAAATTATTCCATTATATACTCACCCTCATGCTATTCCAAACCCGAATGCTGTTATTTATATACAAAATAATGTTTAGGCAGCTCTTTTCCACATGACAGCACTGTTTACAGAAGCAGTCCATATGACTTGTTCGCTATTTTCAGATTTTTTGAAGACATGCTTTAACTTATGGCTGGAAAGGAACACAATTTAGGTAGCTTTTTATGGAAATGAGGGGGGAGGGGGTCCGTTTCACAGACAAGGTTTAATTAAACTTAGTCCCAGACTAAATTGCATGTCTGTGCTGTTTTAACTGAACGCAGCTTGCACTGACAAATCTTAAAATATATCAGTGCTATGTTTTGTCTCAAGATTCACACCGGTAATGTTCTTTCTAAGGCACGTTTAAAAAAGGTACTTACATGTGCTAACTGAACTAAGCCTTAATCCTGGCTTAATCTAAGCCCTGTCTGTGAAACCGGGCTTTAAACTAGTAAACTAGGAGGCTAAACCTTAACTGCTCTTTCCAGAAGACATTGAAGAATATCAGAAAATAATTACTTACATTAGGATAGTTCGTTCATTTAAAACATGTAAAAATCCAAATATCTTGCTACAAATGCAGTCTATTATATCATACTTAACTGCCATTATCTTGACTATTTAGAACTAGGTATTTTGTGTCCATTAGATAGCGGTTAAAAGGATAGCCGTAATGCCCACAAATGAGCAGATACATCCCATAACACTGTGGCAACCAGTTTCCAAGGCGACCACACAAACTCTGGCTGCCTTTGGCACTTTGTACAACTTCCAGTCCTGTGTGAAGCTCTGAGAACGAACACTCGCTCTGTGAGCATCAGCACTTTTCTCCAGTCTGTTTACTCCCTCAGAGGACATATTAATTGTCCTGTTGGCGATGTGGGAGGTTTACAACCTGTGCGACAGTGTTTGTGAGGCTGTCAAAACACAATATCATTTTGCTGTTAATTCAATAGGCCCAAAGATGTTCAATGTATCATAGACATGGAAGTATCGTTCAGCATTATGAACCTGCAGTGCTGGATTTATTATAGAGTCACTGTTAGTTCTAGCAGGTTAACATGACTGCCTGTATTTACTTTTTTTAAAAATCCTTTGGTCAAAAGAAAACAAGAAAAAGGAAACAAGATTGTGCTTCGTTTCTCTTTGACAGATGCCATGTAAAAAATATGAATAATTTACTGTGCCTCTGCTTAAAAACACACAAAAGCTTTTAGAAAACTTCAGTCCCACTGAGTTAGACAGCAGATAAACAAAATATTTAGGTAAATATGTATATATATATATGTTTTATAGCCATGCGTCTATAGAGGAAATTAAATATGAATAAGAGGAAGCAGCATCAGGTCCAGAATATTATCGTACTGTAATGGGTCCATTTAGCACGCACTACTACAACTGGATCTGCTCTTCTGAAAACACTTGCACAAACAGAGAAAGCCACCATCAATTAAATAAATTACTTGGCAAAATAAAAAATACATATAAATATAAAATAAATAAACACATTGAAAATAACTATACTACTAATAATAATAATAATAATAATGCCATCTTTGTTTAAAATATCAGTTTATACACACATATATACTGTATATAAAAGGCTATTCAAAATATGAATAAAACTACAATAAAAACTTATATATATATATATTAGTGTTTAGTAATTTCCAGTTAATAATTTTAGAGCTTGAACTAACTTATGTCAGTTTATTGTAAAGGCAACATCATTTTCGTTTAGTTTAAGTTTTTCAACTATATATATATATATATATATATATATATATATATATATATATATATATATATATATATATATATATATATATATAATATATATATTATATTTTTTTTTTTTTTTTTTTTTTTTTCCTTTTACAGAAATGTTTTTTTTTTTTTTTTACAGAAATGTTTTTAATAGTAATAACCCTGATTAATATATTTTAGAATGTCATTACAGGTTCTTTGGATCAATGTGCTGGTTACTGGATTCTTTAAAGCACTAATAAATGGTTGGTTTAAAAGTAATAGAAGTATTAAAAGTAATAATAAAAGACCTAGTCGATAAAATGTAATCTGAAACTTTGAATGGTTCTTCTGTCTCGTCAGACTCTAAATAAATGTCGGATTATGCAATTATACAATATCCAAAAGTATTAAGTTTAGCAAAGTGTAACAAGTTGCTACATCTCAAATAACTCTTCTGTAATCTCCATTGAGAGCTAATGCACAGATCAAAAGTAGCTGAAAGCATTTGACAAACAAATAGTTTTGAAATGCTATCCTACAGAAAACACACCAACAGCTTTTCCACTCAGTGTGTGTGCTCTCTCCAATCACCCCTGTGGTGTGTTTTCTAGATATGGCACGACCTTTGACCTCGGGATGAATATAGCCTGAGCTTGAAAGCAGTTCCTCCCAGTACCACCTCACTGGCTTGACATTTTCAGTTTAATCCACTCAAAGTATCTCAAAATATCAAACCGTCTTCAAACGGAATTCATCGGACCTCCCCTTAGCCGCCTTTTTGAGACACAGCGGACGGCCCCTTCGGTGCCTCACAATCTGGTCGTCAAGGCAGTATAGTGGCATCTCCATGCCAGAGAAACTCTCGGAGAGAGAGCCAAGAGCATCGCAAGCGCCACTTTGTTTGTTGGGTTTGTTTCATAAATACTTTAAGAGGCCGCATCTTTAAAGTGCCAACACACGCAGCACATAAACATGTTCTCTGGCACCCATTCATGCTTCTAATTAGGAGAGTCTGAGTTTTAGATATGCAATATGCACCTAAGAATGCTTCTAAAAGCATTCTTTATTATTCATGACAGAACTACGGATTACAGAGGGATCTGGCAACACCTCCAAATGCAGCCCTCAGATGCTGGAGACCAGCGGAAAGATATATGGGTGATTCTCATCAACATATCACTGACATGCATTTTACTCCATATAAGAAATGGTAAATGGTAAATGGTAAATGGACTGCATTTATATAGCGCTTTCATAGACCCAATGGCCACCAAAGCGCTTTACATGTTGCCTCTCATTCACCCATTCACTCACACATTCATACACCGAAAATTACTAAGCAAAATCAAATTTTTCATTTCTTGAAATATGACAGAGTCATGTTCATGACCGATTTCCTGAAGTTACCCATGATTTCGCAAGAGAGCAGATCCCTCTTCTGTGAAGTTTCTGTAAATGATTACAGGTTCATCTAACCTGACATCTCTCGCTGTGTTCTGACTTCACGACCCACCCACTCAGACACAATAAAGGACTTCCTGTTTACATCAAAGTTATAGATGTGTTGGTCGAAAGTGAAACGAGCCCCTGCTGAGTACAGTGATTACCAATGCCTCTGAACAGTACTTCAGTCTCACTCCAGTCTGAAATCTCGGCACTCCACACCCACGCCAACACTCCTAATGAATCTTCACGCTCATGATGTAAAGCTCTGCTGCAGCAACCGAAGGAAGGAAGGAAGGAAGGGAAGGAAGGAAGGAAGGAAGGAAGGAAGGAAGGAAGGAAGGAAGGAAGGAAGGAAGGAAGGATGGATGGATGGATGGATGGATGGATGGATGGATGGATGGATGATGAAAGCTCATGCTGAGGAGATGAAGAAGGAGAGAGGAAGGAGGATGGATGGATGGATGGATGGATGGATGGATGGATGGATGGATGGATGGATGGATGGATGGATGGATGGAAGAAGAAGAAGGATGGAATGGGGGATGGATGAGAAGAAAGAAAAGAAAGAAAGAAAGAAAGAAAGAAAGAAAAAGAAAGAAAGAAAAGAAAGAAAGAAAGAAAGAAAGAAAGAAAGAAAGAAAGAAGAAAGAAAGAAAGAAAGAAGAAGAAAGAAAGAAAGGACTTTTATTACGTTTCTCAGTCTGCTCTTTAGAGGTGGACAATACTTACAGTTGAAAGTATCAATGTCAGTACCATGTTCAATTGAAGGTGATTCTCAAGCCAAAAAACATTTAGATCAAAGTAAATTTCTGAGGTGTTTGTAAAGTCGCTTAAGGCCGTGTGTCCACCAAAGCGTTTTTTTCACGCAGCTGGCGTATTTTTGCCGCGTTTTTTTAAACGCCATGAGCGTAACGAGGCGCTGAGCGTTTTTTTCACGCTGAAGCGCTGAGCAGACGGCGTTTTTTACTGGTCGCCAAGATTGAAGAATGTTCAACTTTGGGTAAAACGCAGCGCTCATCACTGTCACTTTTTACCCAACCGTCCAATCATGGTAGAGGTGGGGCGGAACAAATATCACACCAACCAACCGCCACATTCTGCTTGTTCAACGTCAACAGATGACAACAACAAGCATAATAACGAAATAATTAACGGAACAAATAAATTACAAATAAATTACGGAACAAATAAATAACGGAACAAAATAATTTAAAACAAGAGCCAGAGAAAAATACGTTACATTGTATCAACATTTTAATATAGAGTCAACACAGAAAGTTAACACTTCCAGTAGTGTTACTAGTTAACACTAGTAACACTTCCACGGATATTCCGAATCATAACAAACAAAGTGTCTCAACTGAAAAAAAAAAAATGCTGCGCTGCCAAAACGCTATCAAGCACCCAATAGCTAGGCGTTTTCAGCAGAGCGCCTAGCGTTTTCAGCTGGCTAAAATCGCTTTGGTGGACACACGGCCTTAGGGTGGATATAAATACTTCTCCAAATGAATTTATCCAATCTGACATACTGTCCATACTTGTTCCACATCTGTCTAACTGGCAGCTTTTCTGGTTTCTCCTTCAGTTTGGACTATTTTGTTTTGTTTAAAGGGATACTCCACCGTTTTTTCATATTAGACAATGTTATTCTCTTATCTAAGATGATTTGATACATGCCTCTCTCGTCTCAGTGCGTGCACTTAATCGCTCTGTCGGGCGGAGAACTTTGAGAGCAGTTAGCTTAGCCCCATTCATTGTATATGGGCCAAACAGAGTTGAAGTTAGAAGCGACAAAACAAATCCACGTTTTCTCTATTTAAATATAGTTACACGAGTAGTTACACGACCAAGTATGGTGACTCTAAATAAAATGTGGCACTTTTTATAAGCGGGTAAAATGGATAACTATAATGTATGGCGGAATAGCACTTATTGGGAGCACTTCGACTCGGCACTGTAATATCTTCACTCGTGAAAAGTCCTCTCCCCCCTCTCCCTCTCCCTGTCATTTCCGTCAATAGAACCAACGTGACTTTTACTTCTACCTGTGCTACTAGCAAACTGCAAGAGATCATTTACAATGGCGGACTATGTAACGTTAGATAATTATGACTTGTTTGTAGCAGACCCAGAGCCATATCTGTTTGAACCCAAGTACACAGAGGAGGAACTTATGGAAGCTTGTTTCTGCCACAGAATGAAAAATAAAAAAGGTAATTGCGACTTTTTTTCTCACAATTGCGAGTTTTCATCTCGCAATTTTGACTTTATTTCTCAGAATTGCGAGATATAAAGTCGCAATGTGTGTTATAAAGTCAGAATTGTGTGATATAAAGTCAGAATTGCGTGATATAAAGTCGCAATTGCGTGTTATAAAGTCAGAATTGTGAGAGAAACTATTCTGAGAGGAAAAAAAGTCCGTCTTTTCCCCCCATATAATTGGACTTTATAACTCGCAATTGCGAGGTTATATCTCACAATTCTGACTATATCTCGCAATTCTGACTTTATATCTCGCAATTCTGACTTTATATCTCACAATTCTGACTTTATAACACGCAATTGCGACTTTATATCTCGCAATTCTGACTTTATATCTCACAATTCTGACTTTATATCACGCAATTGCGACTTTATATCTGCGACAATTAACGTTACCTTTTTTATTTTTCATTCTGTGGCGGAAACAAGCTTCCATAAGTTCCTCCTCTGTGTACTTGGGTTCAAACAGATATGGCTCTGGGTCTTCTACAAACAAGTCATAATTATCTACAGAGTCCGCCATTGTAAATGATCTCTTGCAGTTTGCTAGTAGCACAGGTAGAAGTAAAAGTCACGTTGGTTCTATTGACGGAAATGACAGGGAGAGGGAGAGGGGGGAGAGGACTTTTCACGAGTGAAGATATTACAGCGCCGAGTCGAAGTGCTCCCAATAAGTGCTATTCCGCCATACATTATAGTTATCCATTTTACCCGCTTATAAAAAGCGCCACATTTTATTTAGAGTCACCATACTTGGTCGTGTAACTACTCGTGTAACTATATTTAAATAGAGAAAACGTGGATTTGTTTGGTCGCTTCTAACTTCATCTCTGTTTGGCCCATATACAATGAATGGGGCTAAGCTAACTGCTCTCAAAGTTCTCCGCCCGACAGAGCGATTAAGTGCACGCACTGAGACGAGAGAGGCATGTATCAAATCATCTTAAATAAGAGAATAACATTTTCTAATATGAAAAAACGGTGGAGTATCCCTTTAACATATTTACCAGGGCTATGAATCGATTACAAATTGTGGTAACACTTTAGGGTCCTCACTATCAACTAGTTGCTGGTTAACATGCATATTACTAAGGTATTGGCTGTTTATTAGTACTTACTGTATTAATACCTTATTATGAATGACCATATTCTACATCCCTTAATCCTACCCAATACCTTAACTAACTTGGTAGTTTGAGACAAAAGTCATAGTTAATAGTGACAATTGGACCCAAAACTGGGTCAAATGTGGCAAAATCTGGCAAAAATGTGACCCAAATTTTTATTTCAGATTTATTACATAAAACTCCCCCAAAAAATGACAAAATAAGATTCACATTTGAAAATTGGGCCAAACATCTCACATGAATTTATTGTCCAGAGGCTACAAATAAAGTGCAAAGCAAGTATAAGTAACTTTCCAAATACGTTAGCTAGCTCTCATTAGAGTATCACTACTGTAGTAGACTGTTGGGTAAGGGTTAGGGGTGTCGGGGTTCGGATTCGGGTTAGAAGGTAAGTTGAAAATGTACTTGCAAAAGTTACATTAGAATGTCTGTTGGGGAGCATCAAAATAAAGAGTTAGCAGATATTAAGCAGACATCAGTCTAATACTCTAATGAGAGTCAGTTGACATGTAGTTGCAAAGTTACTTATAAGAATTTCTAATGTGGACCATAGAAAAAAAGTGTTACCGTTTTTTTTAGTTAGACCGATAGATAGACCGATGCACTAGCATTTACTCTTCAGATGTTTAACTTTGCAGGCACAAGGCATCCATCTGTCTATCTCCTCCGGCATCATGAGCTGGCCTGCGCCCGCACCCAAACAGCATCCATGCCGAATCTCCACAGCGGCTTGACGTGCGTTTACCTCTCGCGCTCACTGTCTCTCTTATTTCATATTTCTTGACGTGTGGGGAGACGTGAAATTGACGAAGTGTTTAAGAACACGCTGAGGAGGACAGTGTAAACTTTGAGAAGGCCGTAAGTATCCTGACAGCTAGACGTGAGGAGCAGAGATGCTGAGTGACAGCGTTTTTCCGCATGCCTGACCCACTCCTCCACCCACTTCCAAGAATACTAAAGGAAAGGAAGTAGAATGAACTCTTTATCTAACTTCATCCACAACTTTTCTTTTTGGGCCCATAACAACAAGCATATTTTAAAATATTCAACTGCAATGAGAAGCCTCATCTCAGAGAAGAGATCTCATCAATGTCTCATAGGCCCTGTTTACTCCTGGTATTAAGACGCGTTTTGGTCGATGTGTATGTCTCTTTTTTCCACTTTCAAACACTTCAGTCCAGATTTCTTTAAGGAGAGGGTCTATTGAGGGTAAATGTATGTTTTTTTTCCAGATCTTTCGATCTAATGCACAAAATAAGCTCGCACAATTTACATATGAACGTGACCAGAGATGACGGAAAAACATATGGAGCTTTCGTTTTTTCTCTGACTGACGCAAGACCAGCTGAACGCTGAGTGTGTGTTAGAAATCAGAATTGGTGAGATAAAATGTTTGGTATGCTTTTCATCTTCAAACCAAACTTGGGTCTTCAGCTGACAAAGTTAAAACCAGGTCTGGCTAACGCTCTTCCCATAATATTTACATATTAGTTCAGTAGACAGAGAGTAGACGGGGTTTTTTTTTGTGGATGTTTGAACACATTCGACCACATGAGTGTTCATGTGGTCTACAAAAGAAATCACTATGAAAAAACTCCACTACCTCTGGAAGTGTTCAAAAGTGGACAAGCTCAAAACGTTTTAGACCCTGTTTAAACCTATATTTAGCATCGTCCACTTGTGATCCGATCGACCAAAGTGCATGTTAATACCAGCTGTAAACAGGGTCAAACTTTGCTAAGATCTGCCAAGACAAAACCCTGCAAATGTCAACAATCTCAATATTAACTCGAACATTTCTTATTGAATTCCTCCAAAACTGAATGATCTGCTTCGTTGTCCATATATACTTTTAGAGTAAAAAAAAGCAACCTCTGATACATAAAATGTTCATTTGCCCAGTTCACGTAAGAAAATAGTATTGCTCAGTGGTTGAGTTTTTGTAGCTCAGTTATGGTTTCATTTCAAAATGAATGTTATATCAGATCTATATATTTACAAAAAGACAATAATAAGATAGTTGAGAGAACAGAGCAATGAAATCAATAAGGGCAGCAGTTCAGAACATTTACTCTTGCGAGAAATTGATGAGAAGTGTTTGAGATTATTAAGATCTCTGACTCGATTGCATATTTTAGTACCATTACAAATCTGAGCAAAGTACGAGACTTTTCTGACATTATGTGAAATCGCGGAGTTATTTTTTTAGGAGAAAAATTAGAGAGGCAGGAGACGTGTCATGAGCTCAAGTCTCCATTTCATCTCACTGCCATCTGAAATATTAAAGAGATCTCATTTATGATTTCTCCATTCTACATGAAGCTGCCAGAGAAGCAGAACAGGAGAAAGAGAGATTAGAGAAACTGTGAGGGTTAGGCAGACAGATAGATGAATTGACTCACATACAAATGAATGAACGGGAGAATGACAGGGAAAGAAACACTGACAGAGCGATGTAACACAAGAAATCGTGGATATACTGATAAAAAATGTATTTCAGAATGAATTGTGGAAAAAAAATATTTTCAGTTGCATAAGTGATGCATTTGCACCATGAAAGATCACGAAAGGTCAGAGTTGTATGTCCTCCGGACGACGGGTAGGAGTGACCATGGGAATTCATTTTCTGGGTTAAATGCAAGTTAAGCAGTATTGACAACATTTGAGGGAAAACGTGGAGTATCACAGAAAATTATTGATTTATTTTAACATCCCTCAGTTAAATAATAAAAATGGCAGTTACAGAAAAAAAAAAAAAAAAATCACAGTAGTCTCATGTTAATACAATGTTGTGGCTATATGTTTACAATGTTTTTGTAATTAAAATTAGGGATAAACTAAAAAACATTTCTGCGTTAATCAACATTATGTTACAATTGCAGTCAGTAGAGCTTAACTTGGCTTGCAGATGGCATTATTTCTGGGCAGGTTCTTCTTCAGTTCTTTGGTCTGTGAGATACAGTTTGCTTTACACTGGAAAACAGATCGTCCATTGAGGAATGATGAATGTCTGTTGATAAATTCTAGTCTTATTTGATACGGTGTGGGCAGTATGATATAACAGCGGCATTCTGGCCACATTTCAACCAAATTTTTTTTATTTCAGCAGGACTTTGAGACCGGCCACAAAGACTGACTTAGTCCAAAAGTATGTCCCTGATATACCGGAGGTGAGCAGATTACATTGTTCTTATTTGGTGTTTGTTTGTTTGTTTGTTTTTTCGCTATGGAAAACAAAATGTGTCAGTGAAAGGTTTGTGTCGTGCTTTTTTGACACCTGTGTGAGCAAATGGAGATGAGCAGTAAGCACACCTGCTTAAAGCAAGCTGGAATGCTTTGAAACCTGAGGATGTAAGTTACGCCTCTCAAGATGGCACCCTGGAGTTCACAGAGGGAGGCGACAACAAAACACAAACACACACACACACATGAAGAAATGGCTTTTGACTGGAAGGCAAACTCTGACACATTCTCTCACACTTTCCGCCACCACAACAACTTTAAAAAGTTAGAAAACAACTGAGCTTTCTAGAAGAGAAATGACAAAAGTCCAAGCTCAACCTAAAAGAGGACACATGTCCAAAGTCATGCAGGTTTGGAACGGCATGAGGGAAGGAAGGAAGGAAGGAAGGAAGGAAGGGAAGGAAGGAAGGAAGGAAGGAAGGAAGGAAGGAAGGAAGGAAGGAAGGGAAGGAAGGAAGGAAGGAAGGAAGGAAGGAAGGAAGGAAGGAAGAGAAGGAAGGAAGGAAGGAACGAACGAACGAACGAACGAACGGAAGAAGGAAGAACAGAAGCGAGAAGGAAGAAGAAGAGAACAACTTAGGCCAAAGTTCAGTCGTTTTCACCAGCGAAATATAAACTATCTCTGACATACTCCTGCAATGAGATAAAATAGTTAACTAGCCTGATTTACCACACCGCTCAATACTACAGCACTACAGCTCCAAGATGACAACACTATGGATTCTTCATATATTCAGCACTGAATTGTGTTTGCAGTGAGATATGATAGAACATCTCAGAAGAACTGAAAAACAGATTGATTTCTGTCTATTGTTTTGGTCTACAACATATTTCTCCACTAGCAGAAAATGAAATTGGCATTTCTGTTTAAGCTTCAGCGATTGATTTTTTCGCCCGCTGTGTGGCTTGTAATAAGACATGAAAGAGAAAATCTTTCAGCCTTTAAGAGTAAAAAAAAAACTGAAATATCCACTTCATTTATTTATTTATTTGTGTTTGCACTTTAACCAAATCAACTTTAAGGTTTGTGGGACTGTCTTGATAGTTCGAGAGATTCCATTATCGCACAAGAAGTTTGTGTCATCATGGAGGCTGAAGATCAAGTTCCCAATTCAGAGCATCTCATATCTCATGTATCACAATTTGCTTGAGGCAAAATTAATTTGGAAGAATGAATACTGTAGAATGCATAATCCATTGGGAAATCAGCTTGAGTACCTGTTTCAGGTGACGTCGCCAAATGTTCACATCACTGAGGAAAAGTAATTGAATTACTACATTTGAGTAGTTTAATTACCCCATTAAAATGTTTTTAGAAACGTCGCATAAAGTATTGTCAAAAGTAGCCTAAAGGTATTTGGCTATTGGTTAAGGGAGTGGTCACACTTGTAGTCCAGTTATCATGAATCTTTTGGTTTAGTCCAAAAAAGAAAATTATACATTGTCCTTTTTAACACCGAAACTATAGATACAACACAAAAAAACCAAAGCATTTATGATGTATATGTTGCGACAATGCTGTGCTGGGCTAAATGCACTTGTTGTATGTACATATGATGGTATTTTTACCAACTGAGAACCTTGTGAAAAGCTTATAAAACATGTAAAGCAGTGCCAGGAATCCCTCTGTTGGACACACAAGATCTGCTGCAAAAAAACACGGTTCCAACTCCTGTACTGAATTGAGAAAAAACAGATGTGCTGGAGCCTTCTGTCCTTTTTAGGGTCATATTTTGTGAAATCACATCCTGTTTTTGGTTGGTTTAGATGTATTTGGTCCGTGTTGCGTTCATATTTCTGTCGAACCGCACCAGAGTTTATTTGGAAGCGGACCAAGATCAACCTTTTCATCGGTCTCGGCCCACTTGTTTGATGCGCACTGAGATTCAGATTGCAGCGTTCACACTTATTCAAATGAACCGCAGCAACAGAGCAATCACACCAGAGTTCGTTTCAATCAAACCAAACCTGCCAAGTGTGAACACACCCTAAAGTTAACATTATAAAAAGGATAGTTCTAATCCTTGATTCTGAAGCTGTTGTAAATTACTGTATTATTGTATTTATAAAAAAATATTTTTCTATGAACTAACTGTTTTATAAATGCAGTAAGCTCCGTGAATCCGTGGTTTACAGTGAATTGAGAACAGCTAAAGAGGTTTTAGGGGCTTGGGGAGTCCTTGGGGCAAAATGCTTTTTACGTACTATAATGTAACAGATTTAAAAAAAAACATAAGCCAAAAAATTTACATTTTGAAAGTGAACAGGGTCAATTTTGATTTCATGTTTTAATAAATACTTTAAGAATGAATACTTTATTTAACTAAGTTAACATTCAAAGAATATGTAAAACACATTGAAGCAATGTGACATTGCAATTGAGAGCGGTATGTCATTAGTTATAGAGAAGGAATTCAAGATATTTCCAGTGTTGGAATTCAAGCTGTTTTGAAAGTGACAGAAGCAGCTGACTACAGAAAACTGCTTTTATTCAGGGCAAGCAAACAGCGCAATAAAATCATTTAAAATGATTCACCACAAAGAGTCATGCGAGTTAACCGTTATGTCTCAGACAAGATAGAACTCCTACCACAAGACAAATGAGCGCCTGCATTTCCTACAAAATTGGGTACACTGGATGTGTTCTTAGTGCAATCATTTATATCTTTGCCTTGACACGTCACCATGTTGCTTAGCCAATCTTTGAGTCATTATGCACAGAGGCCTCATTTTTCTTGGCCTGTGTGTCTACAGCTTTGGGCAAGTCAGTACTGTGGGACAACAAACCCAAAGAGCCCATCCACTATTCCAGACCTATTCACCTTGTCCCTCTTTCACCTTGACTTCAGTCAAATGCACAAGCTGTATAACTACCTGTAAAAAAATTACAAAAGAACCGAGGTGAGCCACAAGCATGAAATTGCTCGCTCAAAGAAAAGCCGTCAATCGTGAGTTAATGGGATGTATTTACACGCGGTCAGCGGGCGAGACAAAAGCCACACTTCGGCTTGGTACGCATTGGGTGGCGAAGCCGGGACAAAGCAACATTATCTCCAACGATCGTGTTTGTGGATGAAAGTATTCGGACTATTACATGCTTGATCTGAACTGAAATGAATGAATAATACGGTAGGTAATCATTGACAAAAGCCATTTATTGTCCAATTAATTGTCTTAGAGGTGGTTATAATCCACACAAAGGCACGGTCGTGGAATACAAATGAACTGTGCACACATTCAGAGGACACGTGTAGGAGAATCAAAGCAACGCTGAAGTGCTGCTACTTCTGAGAACTAAAACTAAAGGATGAAGGTGCTATATGTGCTATGTTGTCTGAAAACCTGCTTAGATGTTTCTCTGAAGGTGTTACCTGTGTTTCATGACCCTTTTACAAAACAGTAATACATTAGCTCTGTTTCTAACACAGTCTCATCCCAAGAAGTCATATATTGACGTCTTGGGACGTCTTTTGACCATACGTCAATATCCACCTTTTTAGGGTACCCTTAAACGTCGGTTAAATGACGATCCTGGGACATCATACAACTAACGCTTTACCTTTAACGTCAGTTAGGTGACGGGGTAGGTTTAGGGGTAGGTTTAGGTCTGGGGTAGAGTTAGGATCCGATAACGTCATCTAACCGACGTTTAAGGGTACCCTAAAAAGGCGGATATTGACGTATGGTCAAAAGACGTCCCAAAACGTCATATATGACTTCTTGGGATGAGACTGCGCTGCTGTTTCTAAACCTTCTGAGCTGTCTTGCTATCCACCGCCTAACTGAGATGCCACCATTGACTGATTTCCAGCACGTAACTTCACGTTTGGACAAGTATTAGAGCATGATGCAGAGCTACAAATGTAATACTCTATTAAATGCATAATAATACAAAGCATACAAAAACAGTGATTAGTAATAGTCATGGTAAACCAGTATTTGACCTCAGTTATTATTAATTGTATCAGATTATATTAGATTCAGTCAATTATTTTTGATGCGGATCTCTTTTTGTCATCATCTAACACCCACTTTCTTTTATTGCATGTTCAGATCTTCATATAACAAAATATTCTGGCCAGGGGCCACGAAAGTTTTGTGAAAAGGATAATAAAGAAATGCTGGTGCTAGCTGGCAGGGAAAGAGTTAACTGAAATCATGCATAAAAAAATGTTTTCAGTCTGGTCCAATACATGTTTCTAGAGTAAACAAATGCTACCAAAGGGTGATTGGCTGTTTTAATTGACATGCATACAGGACTTTTCCTACAGCTGCCATATTAAGCCTCTTTTTACACTCTCCAATTTTCAATTTTCCAGAGACCATTAGAATGCATTCATAATTATGCCGCCTACATTCTAGAACATCCTTTACATCAGAAGTGCACCCATGGTGCCTTAAAATGCCCACTACTGTAGGTTTAGGAGTCTACTCTTTGTAATACAACCGTTATTGTCTTCTTGGTGTCATGCTGTTTCTTGCACAAACACAAATACTGAAACGCACATTATTTTTCTTCTCTTTCTGTCCTACTTTCTCCAAAGTTCACAAAAAAACCTATTTGTCATTGACCTACCAAACAAGCCCCTCATTACAGCTGGGTCAAGTGTTTACTTCTGTCGCTTCAACAACTGGTAGAAAGACAGGGACCCCTTGTGGGAGAGGTGGACTGTCTCCGTTTCTTCCATAAATCTCATTATGAGGTTTATGACCCCCGGTGTCAACGTCGCCTCCCTCAGCAGCAAAAACTCACAAAGAAGAATCACCTAAGTACATCAACTTCCTGTCAGCATTCTTTTCCATTAGCTTAAGCGCTCATTTGACTTCAGCCCTCATGCACACGGCAGGAATAATTCAGTAGGTAAAGGACGAGCTGTCGGAAGGTCAGAAGTGGACGTTCTGCTAACGCTAGCCTGGCAGCAATCACTCATACTGATAAAAGGTCAAAGAATATACCAGCGCAAACACGCTTTTAATAAGCAAGATGGATGCCACATCGGTCACATCAAGCTCTGTTCTCCATCAGAATCAATAACCAGATTTATGCTGCCGTGATGGATTTTTTAATTAATCATAACTAACATTTGTTTTTCTTGCAGGAACAACATTCATATGTTTATAATGTACGTTCATGACTTTGGTTGTGTGAGTGTAAAAAATCACAAAAAAAGAATTTGCTCCTACCTAGTAACAGAAGAGTTTGCATATGAAGAACCAATCAAATTATAGGGAAATTATGTAATGTATCATGCATTTTACCATACCCCTATTCTATAAAAACTTTTATATTCGTGTTTACTGGTGATTCTCTGAGAAATGCTCGAGATCAGGTACGTACTGTAGGATAAAATCTACCACACAATTTCCATTGAGAATGAATTACCAATGTTATTATAGTTAAAAAATTTCACACAATCGATTTCAGTATATTTTCAGTTGTTGCTTCACTGTTTACAATGTAGCCCCTAAAACACCTATAATTATTTTTGTTGTATTATTAGTTTTAGTTTTCACCTAAGCTGTACATGCCATTAGATTAATCACTTTGGTGCTGTAATGAAATCATGCTAACTACAAAAATAAGCCATTTTCACATTTTTAAGAGCCCTACAGAAACGGCTAAAACATCGACTATACACAACTGTGAAATATCAGGGATGTATATGTTTTTGCAAAAAAAAATAATTTTTGAATTGTCGCCAATGGAGAGAGATGTATTTTGCTGCCAAATGGTGCAGCTACCAGCAAGAGATGATGGGGTCATACTAACCAACCAAGCCATGACCTCTTGGCACGACTTACAGAAAACATTGGAGTCTAGGGGGCCATTATTGCAGTTTTAAAAGAAAGACACTGTAAAATGCCAGAAGAACTTTAAATCCAATCAAAAGTCATCTATTTTGCAAATGCATGTTATAGATCTTATTGTAAAATATTCATCTTCTATAGGAGTAAAAATCTTAGGGGTTAATTAAATGTAACAAATCAATGTAAAAAATGGAAAATTAAACAACATTTTATCCAACTTTGATAATTGCTTGAAAATTTTACGCAACAGAGAAGATAGTGATCAAACTCCCAAGATCACTCATTTCATCTATTGCCAAAATGTTTTTTAAAAAAGAGTCAAGTATAGAAAATTATAGAAAATATTCAAATCAGGAATGTCAGAATCAAAATCAGAATGTGTAGTTCGTGCACAAAAAAATGTCCGTCAAAGCTATTGTTAGTTAATTAAGTTTACAAACCTGCCAAATGTTTCAATTGGATTGGTGTTTATTCTCTTTAGCATTCAGTTTTTCACTCAGTTCCCTGATCATTCCGATTCAATTTCAGCGAGCGAAAAAATTATTTATTCTCACGTACGTTATGTATTATGTGTGTTATCGCTTCTGACAGAAAGCATGTTGAAGCCACTCGGGCTGTCATTTTCACCCTCGTCTTCTCGGAAATCAGTGATAAAAATCCGTAAGAGTCTGTGTTTTCCGTTATATTTGTGTACGTTATTTTTTGACAGACGTGGATGTTGTGATATTCAAATGATGTGGATTTGAAAACTGACGGATCGTAAGGAATTTCTTAGCCAGTAAGTCTTCAGTGAAGTGATTGATGAACATGACTGTGTGTTATGTCAATATTTTTAGCTCTAATATTCCAACCGAGACAAAGACTAAGTTTTGACGGACGCGATAAAAGTGCGCGAGGGGTAAACTGTTTGATTTTTGCATAATTATAAAACATACCAGAGACGTTTAAAATGCTTTTCACTATACTTATTTAACAGAATGAAGTTTATTTTTTGTTCATTAAATAAATGAGATGTCACAATGACGTTTGTCAAAAATTGCACATTCAGCTGTAGCAAATTCGATAAATTTATAAAATCAAGTTATTTTTTACCCAGGAAGTTATTTTTATTGTCTCTGATAATAAAGCCTTTTTGATTTAAACCCATGAAAATGCAGATGCTGTTGTAAATAATAATAAAAAAACACTTTTAAAACTGTTATTTTTAATCACCCCTTAGTAGATTTTAAAGAAAAAAAATGATCTTGATTGTCTTAACTCGATTGTCTGGTGAAATATCAAGACTTCAATCATTTAGTCCACTTAAATCCCATCCCTTCTTTCAAATTTACTGCAGCCGTGCATTCAGATCCAATCCAATCAAAAACTGACAGATAGAACCAAGTCCCCAACCTCCATTTTTTTCTTATTTATTTCTTCTGCACTAAATTACCACATTGAACTGACAGCCCAGGTTTTAATATACAATAACACTGTCGGATACGAAAGAAACGTCTCTGCAATTTCACTGTAATTTCTTTATCCTGAGGAGTTCAGTCTCTTTGTGGCCACTCGTCTCTAAATATACGTTAAGAGGATTTTTCTCTAAGAGCTCTCTTGGAGTTGATAAGTATAAAGCATCTGAGGAGGGCCGGGCCCTCGATGTCCCTATCAAATAACCACTCCTCATAAGGGCACGACCTAAAAGCATCCAAAAAAGATCTGCAACACTTAACATGAATATGCAGGGGGGGGTTTTGGTCAGCTGTTATTCTCTCCGGATCAAACGTCCTCTGTCCGAAAGCCGCACTGCTTCTCCCTCTCTAATCTAAAGACATCAACTTAAGTACCACAAATGAGATCGTAACAGATGAAATATTAATATTTAGAAACCTCGTAACAATGTGTCCCAGATCATCCTAGAAGCCTTTGATATTATCTACACTCAGAGCCTTTAAAAATCTCCCCTGATCATACGTCTGAAAGCTCGGGGTCATTAAGGGAGAAACCTCTCTATGTATGATCGTCCCATTTACTTGATTGGAATCAGATGGGTTCACAATACATCATGACAATACAAAAAGAAAAAAGAAAAAAACAGATCCTTCATGAGAGGCATTTTTATGACGGCTACCATGTAACTCCGACGGGGAGTCACTGAAACGGGGTTTTTGTTCAATTGTCCGATTGGATCAGGGGGAGACGGATCTGCGCTTGAAGTCTTTCAAGGTCAAATGAATCACGACTCATTACTCAAAAAGAAATATTTAATCTGGTAAAATGAAATCCAAACCAGGTTTAGGGATCAAATACATTAGTCTAAATCAGAAAGCAAAGAATCTAATATGATTTGTTGCCTCTCTTTCTTAGCTGAAACAAAATTAAAAACAAAACAGGATGAAATAAATCCACTGAACATCTAAGACAAGGTTCAAATGGCCCGGAATGCACTATGCAAGATTATAAAACCATAATTCACCGCCATTTTTTAGTAGCATATATCATTTCTTCCTCATTAGGAAAGAAAGACAAATTTGCATTTTAAAACCCGAAGTGCAGATATTACTTTCCACTTCATACATTCGTTATACAAATCAATGTTCTTTTCTGCACTCTATTCGTCTTTAATTTAACCCCTGCTGGGAAGCCACATCAAGAATAAGTGATAGCTTAAAAATAATACCTCATTATTTCCCAGGAAAGTTACCTTGACTTCATTGGCTTCACTATTGATTAAAACTGTGTGGCCTTTTATTTATTTATTTATGCATTTATTTATTTATTTGCCACGCTGTGAAGAAATCTGATTCAGTCTTTGAAGTAGTGAAGTGCTCAACTTTCATGATGAGCTGAGAAACCTGTCTAATTACTATGGTGGAGAGTGGGTAGATATCCTCGTATTAGCTCTGTTCTCAAACCCAGTGTGCTGTCTAGCTGTCTACTGTCCGCATAGGCAGCTGTCTTCTAAACCATCCTAAGCTAAATCAAACCTCTTAAATGACTGATCTGAAACGGGCTACATAGAAGGCATATAAATCCCCATGTGATGCACACAGTAGACTCAATTCACCATTGATTTCAATGCGATTTGACATTAGGATTTTAAAGGATAATTCCGGTATTTAACACTTTGAGTCTATTTTCTAGTTTGTTTTGGATGAACTAGAGTGGAGGACACAGACATTTTGACGATGGGTCCTGTCTCGACTTTTTGACTCTTTTAGAATCGCCTCTGAGCGCTTCAGAGTGGCTGTCTATGGGCATGCACAAACATGTCCTTAAAACAACCCTTAACGTTCGTTTTCAAAACTGTGTAACTCACCGAGTGGTTAGTGGTGTTCGTTGATGTTCCAAAACAAGTAGCTGTCAGGGTTTGTGCAGGTGCTGAAGACGAGGACACGAAAGCTTCAATATAAATGTTTTAATAACAAAATGAAAACTTTCCAAACTTAAACAGGAACAGAACTCCAGGAAATCAGAAGACACACAACCATACGAGGACGACGATCGACAAACACTGGGAGAAAACACAGGGCTTAAATACACTTGAAATGATAGGATGATTAACTGAACACAGGTGATAAAACTGAACACAAACGAGGAGCGGGAAAACTTAACAGGACTAAACCAAAAACCACAAAGACAGGGGGAAACAAGATCTCAAAACAATAACAGAACACATCAAAACGTGACAGTACCTCCCCCCTCCCCGAAGGCGCGTCCTCGCGCCGTATAACATCCAAAGGGGTGGGAGGGTGGGCGCCCTGGAGGCTGACGAGGGCATGGTGCAGGTCCAGGAAGCCTCCAGGGCGGAGCAGGCTGTGGGCGTGGCCACGGCGGTGCAGGCTGTGGGCGTGGGCACGACGGTGCAGGCTGTGGGCGTGGCCACGACGGTGCAGGCTGTGGGCGTGGCCAAGGCGGAGCTGTGGGACCCTCGGGCGTCCAGGGCGGTGCTGTGTGACCCTCGGGCGTCCAAGGCGGAGCTGTGGGACCCTCGGGCGTCCAGGGCGGTGCTGGCTCTTCAGGTGGCCACGGCGGTGAAGACCCTTCAGGTGGCCGTGGTGGTGAAGACCCTTCAGGTGGCCATGGCGGTGCAGACCCTTCAGGTGGCCATGGCGGTGCAGACCCTTCAGGTGGCCATGGCGGTGCAGACCCTTCAGGTGGCCATGGCGGTGCAGACCCTTCAGGTGGCCACGGCGGTGAAGACCCTTCGGGTGGCCATGGCGGTATAGACCCTTCAGGTGGCCATGGCGGTGTTATCTTTTCGGGCCTCCGTGGATCTTTGGCCGGCCACGGCGAAGGCGTATGGCGCCCCCCCAAAATTTTCTTGGGGAGGACAGGCTCATGATCGGGAACTGACTTGACATCAACGGGCGCTGGGTCAACGGGTTCTGGGTCAACGGGCTCTGGGTCTGGGTCAACGGGCTCTGGGTCTGGGTCAACGGGCTCTGGGTCTGGGTCAACGGGCTCTGGGTCTGGCGCTGGGTCAACGGGCTCTGGCTCTGGCTCTGGCGCTGGGTCAACGGGCTCTGGCTCTGGCGCTGGGTCAACGGGCTCTGGCTCTGGCTCTGGGTCAACGGGCTCTGGCTCTGGCTCTGGGTCAACGGGCTCTGGCTCTGGCTCTGGCTCTGGGTCAACGGGCTCTGGCTCTGGGTCAACGGGCTCTGGCTCTGCCGCTTCATGGGACTCGGAACTGGACGGGGCCAGCACATCAGGGACTCGGAACTGGACGGGACCAGCACATCAGGGGACTCGGAACTGGACGGAACCAGCATTTCGGGGAGCTTGGGGCTGGGCTCAGGTTCTGGCGGGCAGGCGACAGGCTCAGGCTCTGGCGGGCAGGCGACGGGCTCAGGCTCTGGCGGGCAGGTGACGGGCTCAGGCTCTGGCGGGCAGGCGACGGGCTCAGGCTCTACTTGGTGTGGAACGGGTTGGAGTGGGAGATCCTCCACGACGTAGTTGGATCCACACGCCCACAGCGTGT
Source organism: Chrosomus eos (assembly GCA_036326025.1). Lineage (NCBI taxonomy): Eukaryota > Metazoa > Chordata > Actinopteri > Cypriniformes > Leuciscidae > Chrosomus > Chrosomus eos. Next base: position 6,270,646 of record CM070828.1, on the reverse strand, counting down.
GATCCACGAACTCCAGGAAGGATAGATGGAGGTCCTTCACAAGAATTATCTGGGATAACGGGTCCCTCAGACCACCCCAGAAACTCTGTTTCAGTTCCTCCTCATCCTGAGTCACGTCATCATAGAACTCAAGGTATAGACCAGCGTATTCCTCGAGTGAGCGCTCCTCTTGGAAAAGGATTGGGTTTTTGAAGGGGCTCACCTCTTTTTTCCTCCTTCTACCCATTTTTGCTTTTTAAAGGTCGATCGTTCTGTCAGGGTTTGTGCAGGTGCTGAAGACGAGGACACGAAAGCTTCAATATAAATGTTTTAATAACAAAATGAAAACTTTCCAAACTTAAACAGGAACAGAACTCCAGGAAATCAGAAGACACACAACCATACGAGGACGACGATCGACAAACACTGGGAGAAAACACAGGGCTTAAATACACTTGAAATGATAGGATGATTAACTGAACACAGGTGATAAAACTGAACACAAACGAGGAGCGGGAAAACTTAACAGGACTAAACCAAAAACCACAAAGACAGGGGGAAACAAGATCTCAAAACAATAACAGAACACATCAAAACGTGACAGTAGCGTAGCGAAATACAGTTTCTGTCGTGTTTTATTGTAAAATCACATTGATTGCTGTTGGAGGACTCATTGCTCGTTGATATTACTACGCTACCGGAAACGGAAAAGGGTCTGTTTACATTTGGTTGTAGTCTTTGGTCGGGAGTGTGCCAACGCTTATACTGACTCAAATACCGAACGATATCAATTATCGATATCAAAATTTCTGTGTCCACCACTCTAGTTCATCCAAAACAAACTAGAAAATAGACTCAAAGTGCTAAATACCGAAATTATCCTTTAAGCTAACACCGTAATAAGCATAAAAATGCATAACACACAAAAAATGGTAATCAGGGTAATACAACTTTTTTATCTACACTACCATTCAAAATTTGGGGTCTTAATTAATTATTTTAGTGACATTAAAGGCATTTTTTACTGCACCCCAAACTTTTGAAGGATAGTGTACAATTATTATTTACACATACGTTATATTTATAGAATGAATATTTAGTTTAAATGCATACATTGTTACCTGTAATATGACTGGTCTTTTTTAGCAAACACATTGTAATTTGCCCAAAATAAGGCTTACAAGACAATGTAATGTTTTGGAATATCGTTGTGAGGAAGCTCTGAAGTCTTAAAACATACTGTAATGGCAGCTCACTGAGACATGCACAAGCATTCATAATCTCTTTTCCCATGAAACATATTAATCATACAGCCATAATGCATGTCTTTCCAACACGAGCAACAGTGATAGCTTTGCTAAAAGTTTAGTCACTAATTATTCTTCATTGTGTGCAAAATTAGGATATTGGATACGACAGAGGAAATTGTAATAAGGAGATAATATGAAATATTCTGCATCAGTTTTCAATGGAGCCCGAGACATATGCTACATTGTGCTTCTGCTGTCTTATCTATATAACGCCTGTCAAAACGAGGGTCTTCAGAACAAGAGGAGTACCAGGCATCCAAAGACAGAGACAAAAACCAATCACACTTATTTTTTTACAAGCAATTAACACAGAACAATTCCAACTGGAGAGGCTTTCTCAGCTCTGAGGACTATCATGAACGGAGAAGCTCTTCTGCTCTGGACTGGCTGGGTCGGTTTGACAGAAGACAAAGTTTTCTTCTGAAAATAAGCAACTAAAACAGATTCAGCAAACCACACATCCACAATTATCCAATCGTAACACTTTCCTGAGTCAATAATCAGGTTTCCAAGCATTTTGTTAAAGTTTCTGATTGGGGCGTATTTCTGTGTGTTAGAGTGTTAGAGAGTGTGTTGTTATGATTTATGAAGACACAGATTTGTATAATGACAATTTGTTACCAGTATTACACTGGTATTACAACACAAACAGGGTTTATGATGACATTTCCTGAGTCTTTGTAATCAAAATGGCTTAAAAACATACTAAACAATGTTTTATTCAAAATGTAAAAATGCAGAAAGTTTTCTGTAGGTTTAGGGTAGGGTTAGTGTAAGGGGAGAGAATATACAGTTTGTACAATAGAAAAACCATTATGCCTATGTCCTCATAATGATAGGTGCACCAACATGTGTGTGTGTGAAGTTTTCAGTGCACTAGATGGATTATATTCTTCTATCATCCATTTCCTCTCCTGCTGGCTCTACTACTTCCTGCCTCTCTCTGGGTTGTTATTGTATTTCCAGCGTGTCTGGAGGAAAACTGAGGGAAAGTGAGAATAGAAAGGAGGGGTGAGGAGGGCCTGGTGTTACAGAGGGCCGAGGAGATGAAAGAAGGATGGATGTGTGTGTTTGCAAGAGAGCAAGACTCTTGATTGTTTGACAGCGTGTGCATATGTGTGGCAGATTAAATCCTTATCTAATCACGGTACAATCAGGTCAGACAGATCATCACAGGAAGTTCAAGGTTAGATGGGCATCACTGTATACTCAGAGGAGGGGATTCCATTAAGGCTCCGTTCCCTCGTACAATCGTTTCAGAAGGCGGCGAGGACTTCAAAGAGGGCATTCCCAAATGGAGCAGAGGAAATTTACATATCTCAACAATATCCAGCTGTCATTGTTTCAAGAAAAACCAAAACAACTGCTTTGCGTACGGCAGTCACATTGTCATGGAAATTGGCTACTGTAAAAAGACTCGTGCACGCAATCTCAATGCTTGTTTTCTTTCAGAGCCAACTCAAGAATGATTGTTTTCTGTCTTAAATTAGAATCCATTTTCACTTCTTTATGGACAGAGCCATTTAACAATGAAAGGATGAGGAGGATTGCATAACCAACCAGAGAATATGAAATTAAAATTGACCTTTTAGATCATTTCTGTTAGCTTTGGGGCTGAAGACCAAATTAAAAACAAACACTCTTTCTATAATGGCAAAACTAAACAAAAATATTGTGTATTTTTTGCCAATAAAAACTAAAATTAGACAAAAATTCTCCACTAAGTTAGAAATACCTCCCATTTTAGTTCTTTGTTTTGGATATTTTTTGTTAATTGGAATAAAGTGGAAAAAAAATACAACAAATAATAGATGAAAAACTTAATTTAAATGAAAATCAGAAATGCACATTTGCAACTACTGAAATTCTGAAGTTGAAATACTAAAATTACACAAATTAAGCTAAGTAAAAATAAGTTAAAGAACTAATAAAAATGACAAGCACAACAGAATTACTAAACCAAACAAAAAAAATGAATCAACACTAGAATAGTACATCATTTTTAAAATAACACTGATAGCAAGTAAAAATCACTGCTTTGTCTGTGTTCACTTGAAACACATTTTCATTTGCAAACCATTTAGCTAAACCATTTCATCTATGGTAAGTTGGAGACTAAAACTCAAAAAAAAAAAAATTGCGAGCTGATTTTGTTTCAACAGGAAATATCGTCAACAAAAGAAAACTGCTTGTCCATGCATCTCATTTGATGTTTAAGTTTGAGAGTCATATATAACATTATTTTATATTATTTGAGTTCTAGTCATTCAAACAAATGACTGTGGTTGCATGGCGCTCAAGAAACACATGGACTGATAAAATCTGTAGCTTGAATGCACTGCAAGTCACTTTGAATAACCACATCTGCCAAATGCATATATGTAAATCTATTCAAAAACAGAAACTTTCATTTGTGTCAACTGTTTGTCAGAAAACAATGGATGGAGAATGCAGTGAAGAAAATAGAGGTATAAATTCCAGTCCTACTGTTTGGAGATTACAGAGACACGATGATGTGATTGCATCTCCGCCGCTCTCGTGTTAGTTCGTTCTTCTTACACACACACACTTTACGCTTCTCATTAATTCCGCCTCATGTAGAGTCAGATGTTGCGAGAAATGCCATAATTGAAAAAAGACAGCAGCCAAAAAGACTTGAAGCCATTTTAAAAAGTTAAAATAACACGTAAGTGGGTGTTTAGTACCGAGCTTGAAATGGCAAAGTTTCCGAGCACTAATAAAACATGCATGTCCATCAGCTTTCTGTGCTGCCTTTAGCTACATAAATAAGCTTTTTGATTCATTAATGTCATGCTAGAAGTGCTCGATTTTTGTTCTAGCGCAAATCCAACATTTTATGGATCAATAATGTTTACCGCAAAAGACTTACAGCCTGCAATATTGCAAACAAGCTTCTGTTTAACTGGAGGACTGACTCAACCGCGAGTCTGAACCACTCAAAACCAGAGCGGCTGCCAAGACCATCGCCACTGCCTCTCCATCTTTCCTCGTCTACTTTCCTCTCAGAGACGCATCTAGCTCGGGCTTTTCGAGATTGATTTGCCCGCTTTAATTATTAACAAAACACACAGAGGTTCTGATTGTTTCAGCTGGAGATCATATCAAAATAAATAGAAAACAAAGAGTCATCTTCTTCTCCACCACCTACATGTAAGCCCGCAGCCTTGACGAGCAAAAGGGAAAGAAAAGGAAAAAAGAGAAATTGGAAATAAATAAAATCCCTGATGGATAGTTCTTCAAATGGAAAATCAACTTCAAAGTCTTATTTCATCGGAACAGCCTTGCATGCCTGGGCCAAGACGCGAGCTGCACACAGTAGCCCCTCAGGTACGCGGGGTAGTGTCAATGCACAGATAACACCAGCTAATGAGGCCTTCAAAGAGCGCAGGGTCTTCAGAGGTTGACCAACCGAGACCCTCTCTCTCGTACGCTTTCTCGCGGTCTGAGCCAGACATTCTCCTTCTTGTGTTCTCTTGCCACTATTTATTTATTTAAAAAGCACCATGCACCTTGACTTATCTCCTCGCTCTTAATTTCTTGGCTCTGATTAGCACGAGAACTTCTGCAATGGAGCAAGCCCAGCTGTGGACGTTTTCAGACACGCCAGGCAGGATTACCGCTCATTACATACGGCGGAGCATTCAGACGCGCCGCAATACACTTAATAGACAATAATGGCAGCTAGCTGGCTAGCAATTATTCTTTTTGACTCACTTATTAGGAGCGAACAGATCCCATGATGCCACAGATTGTAAACAGCATCTCATTTTCGCAGCTCTACTTGGACACTGGTGCATTATGTCAGAAAGAGAAACAAATAAAGGGCTAGTTGTGACCTTGTTAGACTTGCTAATGAGCATCTCAGTCGGCGTTCTGCCGAGCCTGTTAAAGGGGACATGTCACAAGAAATACGTTTTCCCGGATTTTACTAAGGAAACATACTGTAGCCTTCAACACTCAAAGATTCTGCCTCAGTTCCCATATGTACTGAAACTAAGCTGGAAAAGCAAGCCAGAATAAATTTGTAGCACAGTTTTACAGGCAGAAATGATATCATTTTATAGCGTTCTCGTACTGCATTATAAATATACTTTATTCGTATGAAAATACCTGAGATGTCTAGAAGAACACAGATTAACCATATATTTTCAGCAGTCAGAACGTCTCTATCTGCATGTTATTCAGCTCTAGATGCCTTTATTCATACAGTATAAGGGATTTCCTGGAATGTTTTAAGTTTTATGAATTCTATAAGTATAACTTGTGGACTGTCTGCGCGAGTGCGCCCGCTGGCTACATGTATGAATAAAAGACATTGCATTATATGTGTGTACTCACTAATGCTCTCAACACCCTATATTGGGTAAAAACAGGATCAATAATATTTATACTTAGATAAATGTATTCATTATTATTATTATTAGTGATCATTTTTTTCTGGATTCTTTGATGAATAAAAAGCTTATATATATATACACACACACACACACACACACACACAATATGGCCGTGTTAAATGTTCTGACAAACCCAGTGAGGATATGCTTATGCAAAGTGTAGTCAAGCATGCTGTGGAATTTATAGACTGAGAAATGAAAGAAAAAGAGAGAGCGTGTGTGAAAGCGAGAGTAAAGACAGTGTGTAACCTCTTGATTCCATGCTGTGTGCACATACTTAGAACTGTCACACACTGTTTGGATAGCTTTGTATGGTCACGCTTTGCTATGCTAATTTGACACAGATGGAAGTGTTTGTGTGAACTGGTTTCTGACGCCATTACATGTAGATGAAATAGACAGAAACGCAAACAGCATAAGCCAATGGGAGCGAACGTATAGACAGCTGTTCTGAATTCAGAATGGAAGCAAATTCTCCCATGTCTTTCTCTAAGGATCCTGCTGAGACGATCAAGTTCAATGAGATGGCAATTGCTGTCAGATCCATTCATATGCTGTATATCTAAAATTCATGAATAAGCCTGTCTTTCATCTGTCTCTGTTCTTTATGAGTATTTAAATAAATGTAATGAAGCTACTAACTACAGCACATCTGTTTTCACAATAGTGTACATTTTTAACAAAGACATTTTTTCCCCAACAAGTAGCAGTGAAAACGTGAGAAAACACTACATTGTTCATTTTTGTCCGAATGTATTGTACATTCAGCCGTAGTGAGTGTTCACACAGAACACCCTCAAAAACAGCTTAACAAAATGTAACGGCATAGGATGTATGGTTCATTAGACACGTATTTTTCTTTTTTTTTACCTTGTTCACAATGTGATGCTGAAAATCAGCAGGATGTGATGTACAGTAATTGCCAAATATATCCGTCTGGAATGTGTACATACTGTACAAAAGTGTGGGGTTGGTTAATTTTTTTTAGGATTTTGAAAGTCTCTTATGCTGTTATTTGATCAAAAACAGTAAATCAGTAATATCGGGTAATAGTATTACAATTTACAATAACTTTTCAATGTTAATACATTTTCAAATGTAATTTATTCCAGCTATGGTAAAGCTGATATTTTTTTTCATTGTCACATGATCCTTCAGAAATCAATCTAATATGCTGATTTGCTGCTCAAGAAACATTTCATATGATTACCAAAGTTGAAAACAGTTGTGCTGCTTCATATTTTTGTGCAAACCGTGATATTGTTTTTAGGATTCTTTGATGAAGAGAAAGTTCAAAAGAACAGCATTTATTTAAAATAGAAATCTTGTTAACTCTTAAGAATAATGTCCAGTCATTACACAGGAACAAATGAGTAATGCATTATTTATTAACACTCTACTATTAACTAACAAGAAACTCTGATTGACAAATAAGTAAGTGATAGTGCTTAGTGGAATGTGGTAGATCACTACAAGCTAATCTAATATACCTCCCAGCGGACTAATAACAACTACAGGTTCATAATTAATGTGAATAATGCATAATGTATAATTAATTCTAAAGTGAAGGTAATGGTAACCCACTAGTCATGACTAAAATATTACCAAATCCCTCAGAACAGAAGGAATTATTTGGATACTAGTTATCTGGTTTTATAATTCTCACCCGACTAACTGACTAATTGCTGAATGACTAACAGTCGACTAGGAAAATCATAAGTCAGGAGCAGAACCTACAAATCATAACTTATTAAGATCATAGCTATATTGAAGCTAGTTAACATGTTATTAAAATAACCATTTTGTTGAAAGAGTAGCTTAAACCCCCATCATAATATGTAAAACATTAATTAGAGAACAGCAAGAAGACAGAAACAGAGATGTTAATTGTAAAAGAAGGTGATTTAAGGATGGAAGTCCATTAGGGGACCTTGAGCACTGATGCTATCCTGTTGTAGAACAGATATAACCTTCACAGACTAATTGTTAAGTTGACTCAGTGTGTAGACCATAGCCTACAGCAGTCCTGGAACTTTTGCTGCTGGGGTCCAGTCCCTTCAATATGAAAGGAGCCTGAGAAACCTCTGCTGTCAGCGCTAGCCTGCATATCTGCCTCCAAGCCAATTAGTCCAGTCTGGAACTTCCAGATTTCATCCCTGCGGACGCATATTAGGGAGGGGTGATCACGCCGTCCCAGCAAAAATGAACACGTCAGAGAGCAGAAGCTCTACCTGTGTTTCTGGATGACAGGCGAGGTTGATTTCATGACAGGTTTCTTTTACAGTAAACCATTAGAAGCTCGTAGGAGATAATAATTCTAGACAACAACGTCTCCCTGGCAGGAAGACGATCTGTTCCAAATCCAAGTTAGTTGCAAACCTAAGTTACTTTTTTAGGAATTCATTTGCACATTCTCAACATAAAGGCTGTTGCAAACAGTAGGCAGCATTTTGGACAAAATCACATGCATTCTCTACAGATGAGCCAATCCCAGAATGCACTGCGCATTCTGGGATTGGCTCATCTGTAGAGAATGCATGCACATGACATGCTATGCACATGACATTTGTCCACATTTCATCAGATTTCCTCAGGAACAATATATAAAGCTTAAGATGTTCAGCATAGTTTCAGCCAACCACTTCTGTAATATTTTTCCCAGCTGTTTACTTTGAGGCAACCACGCAGCTTATGATGATATTAGTCAAGATGATTTTTTACATGAGACAAGCGATTAAACACTCCAGGTTTATAATACTGAGACAGACATGCAAGAGGTTTAAAGTAGCACAGTATGTTTTTTCATAGATCCATCTCATCTTAAGGCCCTCTTAGTATAATGAAAGGGTCAGGACCTCTAATCCACAATATCTAATTCTGCACAAAACAATCAGATTTAAAACAATATCATATGTTTATCTGTCTGTGTGTGTGTGTGTGTGTGTGTGTGTGTGTGTGTGTGTGTGTGTGTGTGTGTGTGTGTGTGTGTGTGTGTGTGTGTGTGTGTGTGTGTGTGTGTGTGTGTGTGTGTGTGTGTGTGTGTGTGTGTGTACGTGTGTGTATAATATTAATAGTATTTAGCTTTTTTGAAGTGACATTATTTTCATAAAGTATACTTTCCTTTTTGAAGTCTCATTAACAATGCAAATATTTGAGTTTGTATGCAAATATTATATTGTATTACTGTAATCTTTTTTAAGAAAAAGACTGTAACAAATAATGTACAGTATATACTTTATACATAAAAATAGATATTTTGCATTACTGATAAGAGAATTTTGGATAATTATTGGGGTAATTGTGCTTAATAATGTTGAAAAATAAACAAACAAATAAATAGATCCTAAAAAACAAGTGCCCTTTCTTTATGAAAAAACATTTACTTTGACTCACTTTTGGTTCACTTCTTTGTGTACATGCGATTGTGTTGGGGTGAAAGAAACAGACTTGCCCTTAACTTGGGGTTTTGACGGTCGCAGAAAATATATTGAACAGCTCCTCTTTCGTTCTTTACAACATGAAGGAGAACAATAGAGCCGCCCACCCACAAAGCTTTCTTCCCTGAGACAGTTTGATAAAAGTCAATTTGGAAAGCAGTGCCCCAAATCTCAAAAGGCCAAAACTGTGTATGTGTGCAAAGGAAAGACAGAGCAAGAGAGTGAAAAATGGGGCATTTTGAGGACTATCTGCCTAAACCACTTCATATATGGGCCATCCTGGCATGAAAGAGGCAGATCCCTGAGGTTAAGGGGTATTGACATGTCAAATGTGGATCCTTTACATCTGTGGCCTGTTTTAAGCTCTGTAATCCTCCATCAGCTTCAGCAGTGTTATCTTTATTTAAAACAGTGGCAACATGTCAGAAAATAATGGTGAAAACCACAAAGTGATAAGTCACAGTTAACTCTCGTATTGATAAGAGATCATCAGCATCAACTGGGCGATATGGGGGTCCGCCAAAGACCAGCACCACAGCCAACCATCTCTGATCGATTGGATTCGTTGAAGCATTGCGGCTGACTGTTGCTAGATAGTCATCCGTCATAGGCAGAGATAAGTGCCCTGTTCCTGTTTGGTTTACTTCTTTTTGTATAATTTTTCACTTTAAACAACTTTTTGATTTCGGACACTTCAGAAATTGATCCTTTTTACTTTCTGAAGACCTGTAAAAGGTGTTACTGTGAATGATTTACTGGTGCACATTATTTTAAAGTAAAAACATTTATTTTTCCTTTTTGATTGATGCCGAGCACCTTTATTGTTTTGGCATATAGAGACCCCTTGTCACAATGCAATCAATTCCATATTTATACAATTAAATCCCCATCCTACATTTCTTTCTTGTGCTGTCATTTGAGCAGCCAATTATTTTTTTTGTCCGGCCGATTTTAAACAAGTGTTTGGGAATCCTGCATAAAACATTGTTTTGCAATTCAGTTTGGTGCCACAATGGCAGATAACTTACTTCACCTTTAAAAAACACATCTAAATAATTTTTGCCAGGATATGTGTTTCGGTGTCTATTGCCTATTTATTAAATTAATAATTAAGCAAGACAACAAATGGTGTCTCTTTTTTTTAGATATATGGAACTGTGCCATTAGGACAGATGCCATGCAGACAGCAGAGACCAAAGAGACAGGATTGCCTGAAGTAGAACAAACTTACTTTCCTATGAGACGAGCTAATTATTTAGATAATTACTATCTGAACTCTTCATCTGCATAAAACTGACAGCCAGACACCACAGCTGGTCCATCAGGCCTTAAACAGACACTCATCTAAATCACAAATGAATACACAAAGGGTTAAACCCTTGATCAACTTTTGTAAATAAACTCACAAATTGACGGCCACTAGGTGGCGAACTGTCAAGGGCATATCGGAAATGGGGCTTTATGTTATGTTAGAAACCACAAGTACACAAATGCTTGGCAAATGCATTGCAAGTGTTCAGGCACATTTCAGAACACAATGACGCATGCGATTAAGCTTGTGTGGCTCGCCAGCCAACGCTAAATCTACGGAAAATTGCACTGAAGCAATAGCCTGGATAAATTTACTTTTAAATGGCAGTGTGAAACTGTAAGTGCTATACATGGAGTGACAGCATAAACTTCAAGAGTGTCAAAGTATCTGTGAGTTTGTCTTTTATTAGCTTCTGTGTAGCGCCTGTGGTTCTGCCAACATCCATTCAGGGAGACTCCATACAAAATGCTGCTCGTACAACTCGTTCTACCCGCATATGTCTTCTCATCTCTGTAAAAATAGAATTCAGATGATGTGTATAGGCGTGACGTGACATCGATTGAAAGACTAAGGTACAACAAACGTGAAGAGCTGACAGGTGTGTGTAAATGATGCATTATGACATCAACAAAGTCTAGGAAACATACAACACATGACAACTGAACTTACAAAACAGGAGAAACATCTTCTGCTGGAACAACTGAGCAACTGAGACTGTCACGATATGGCAAACTTCGTCCTTACAACCTCCCCAAAATGGAGCAGAAAATGACATTTAATCTACATGCTCGTATCGACTTGACATTGATTCTTAAAGTATATGGCCCTCTCACAGTCAGAGAGATTCTATAATGCAAGTTTTATTATCTGAAAATAAAATAGAAGCACAAAAAATAGGTCACCGTTGGACTGGGGAGGTAAAAGTCAGTGCTTTTCAGTGTTTTTATGCTGCTGAACTATAAGGACTGTGATGAATGTAGTGACATATTTTGAAGCACTACAAGGACACAAGACTGGACTCAACCTTCTACACTAATGCAGGAGCTCTTATCAGACAACAGCATTTTAATGATTGGCAACACTGCAATGCTGACTGTTACTTTCAGGGAAATGTTTCAAACCATCCATCTTGACCAAATAAAAGAGTGCCCTCACCTGTAGACGCCTCCAGGAGTGACCACTTATCTCAAGTCACCAGCTCTGCTCTTAATAATAGAGAGAGAGGGAGAGAGAGAGGAGAGAGAGAGAGAGAGAGAGAGAGAGAGAGAGAGAGAGAGAGAGAGAGAGGAGAGGGAGAGGGAGAGGGAGAGGGAGAGAGAGAGAGAGAGAGAGAGAGAGAGAGAGAGAGAGAGAGAGAGAGAGAGAGAGAGAGAGAGAGAGAGAGAGAGAGAGAGAGAAAATGGAACCACATGCGAGAGAGGAAGACAATAAGAAAACATCCTCAAACAAGGTTGGAGGCTGTACAAACAGCTTCTACAACTTAGTAATGACAAAACTTGATTTCAAACAAGTCTCCAGCACATCACAAAAAGGTTAGTTTCAACAAGATGATCTGTGACTTAAAACATGCCACTGAAAGCAATGTGAAATGTGTTCAAATAGACAGTTATTTTTGCACGAATACTGTAGGTTTCACCCAAAAAATGTAAAAGGGACTAGTGGCAACAAAAGTCTGTTGGTGACATTCATGCTTTTAATACACAGCAAAGACTACAGCAACAGCTCACTAGCATGAGAGGAAACAACTCTCCATACCAGCAGGTGGCAATAGTCTGTATTTGTCATTTTAAAAAGGAAAACATTTGGGTGAACTATGGATAAGATGTATGGAGCTTCCAGCACTCAATCCGAGTCAATGCAGACAGCCCCGCTAATGTAAAGGTAGAGTTCCTCGCCCCAGGAGTATCCCTACTCTTTACTTAAGAAAGAGATCCATTTCCTATCCCATATCTCAGAACAGTATGGGAGCTCTATACATATGCATAATTCATGAGGTCTCTCTTTCCTTACAAAGGTCTTACAGTAAATACACCTTCACTATAAAGAGAGTATTGACCACCTTTCTAAAACGCTTAGACGTAATCTTTCTTCTACACCAAGTACGGCATGAGGCTTCGGAGCACATTCAGCTTCTAAGAGGCACTTTAGAGAGAAAAACATTTGAAGCAAGGCCAAAACAACACTGTTATGGACATTGAAGGGGATATATGAAGTTTAATCAATGACCAGTTCTTAAAGGTTTACATTTGCTCCCCTCAGTCCCGGTTACATCCTCATGTAATGTCTGTAACTTTTAAGATTTTTCAGTTTCTCAATACTAAACTAAATAGCAGGATGCTAGAAGTCAACGTACCACATATCATTTAATGAACAAGACTCTCACAGCATCGAGAGAGCTCATTCCTGCTAATCAGGGCCAACCGTAAAGCCCAGTCATTGCTCAGTTCAGTCAGTGCAGCAGAGCTAAGCTCATTTCCCTTTCACCGGAATGAATAAATTGGCCCTAGTCTGTCTTCAAACCACCTTGTCCTGACAAAAGGTCAATAAATCAATAATGCGTGCAAATACATGAAAAAGCAATTCAAAGTCACCATTTTTCCTTATCAAGCATGTTCTTACAAGCTCAGAAATGTTTCTCTTCCCTGCTGACAGGTCTCCTTAGACATACTTAGTGCCACTTCATGAATATTCCAGGACATGCTAGAGGAAAACAGCAGCTATGGCGGCCGTACAACCCTGGAATGACTTCATAATCAATCCCATGATTCCTCTCTGCCCATGGACCATGAGTACATGCACCTGGGACTCTTCACAGCAGCTACCCAATAACAAGTCTCTGTGACAGCAGCTTATTCAACAGCGACGCAATGAATCTATCCAATGTGTCCATCGCTAGCGTAGATTTACATGCACTAGCCCTGTTTTCTGTAATGAGAGGTCGACTTATTTTCGAAGACTGTGTAAGGCATTTACTGACACGCTCTGAAGTGTGCGATTGACTTCCTCCCCTCCTTCCATGGTCATGAGATGAGAAGACAACAACTGTTTGCAGAGCAATATAGAGGGATGAACTCCATAATGAACTCAATTGGTTTTTTGTGTTAATTAAGGCTCATTTCAATAACTAATATCTGTCGTAATATTGTTCTAAGGCTCAGGGGAGCAATAACTGACAGTTGGCGAGATACACAACATATTAGCAGAGATGCAGTTGGAACTGAAGGATCACCTGCAATCGGTAAGACTGCTTGTCCTTGTGCACTTATCCCCAAACTAATGCATTCCAACGGATTGTGTGCAGCATCTTGGGTGTAATTGACCTAAGGTTAATCACAGTGCTGACCTTTGAGAGACAACAGAGAAAGGAACATGATATACTGCACATTAGCTCTGACCTCCAGACAACAAGCAATATGTTCTCCAAAAACAACCTTTTTCATAATACAGCTCTAATTCCATTTGCAATTCAACAGAATAAGATTCAGGCTAGATTACAAAGCCATTTATCAAACTGGCTTGTAAAGGACATAATACATTTGGTGCATGAAGAAAATTAAAAACTGTGTCTGTGCATCTGTGCATATAACCAAGGGAGCTTCAAGAACAAAAGGGAGGCCACCAGACCTCAATTCTCCAGAGGAAAGGTGATGACAGTCGTTGAAGCACAATGCTGACCAACTACAGGTTTTCCTGACTTTCTTTGCCACCTGCTGTACCTGCTTCAACCTGCTTTAAAAGATCAGCTATTGTTTTAATCCCAAGGAGCAGTAAGAAAATGTAATGACTACGAACTCATGACCATTTGGTGGTCCTATCAACAATTGAGCAACTTGTTCTGACCTACTTTGCAACAACTCAAGAGTCCCTGCTATACCCCCAGTGTTTCCCATACATTGATTTATTTGTGGCGGACCGCCACAATATCAGCATTGACCGCCACAGATAGATTTAAGTGCTTCCCATTCATTAACTACACTGTGGCGGCCCGAAAATATATTTAAACTTCTCATAATAACACAAAAGGCTCTTTAATGTCATGTTTTGAGCATTTGCTGTCAAACCCAATAAAGCCGAAAGTGCGAAAAGGCTTTGTGTCCCTATCAAAAGACTGCCTGTATGCACTGCGCAAAGAGAAGTGTGCACTTTGCTAACGTGATAAGCACGTGATCTCAATACCAGTTCAAAGTGAATGAATGCATTGAACTCCATCTGTGCATGTGTTGAGTTTAGCATGCATTTGGGAACATAGCGGGCACCAGTAATGCATTATTTTCACATTTGCATAGTTGACGATTACTGCATTTCAATAGATTTGTAATGAGATGCTTGTAAATTTGTTTTCCGCCAAAATAAAAGCTTGACTGCAGTTTCTGTCAAAATAAAAGCTCACAGGTTTATCTCTAGAAAATAGGACAAAAATAATTATGAAAGTTTCATTTATTTATTTTACAATATATGGATATTACTGTCATAGGAATAATAGTATAACATTATTAGTAGTAGTATGTAGTGTAATGTAGACTGAGACACTATATGACAACTAAAAAGAGGTTTGAGTCCCTTTTAGAGTTCAGGTACAAGTCAATTCAAAGACTGTTCAATTTGCACACTGAATATGGATTGGAGCTGTTATTTTTAATCTCTCAAAATGCACCAGATTGATGAACTTAACTTTAAAATGTAAAAAAGGGATCCCAGACCCCCGTAGAGGGACCGAGATCCACCCACCACAGTTCCACAAAATCACATGGGAAACACTGACCCCATTAGGTTCTTCAACTTGGATAGGACCATATCAGGGAGCAAATGGAGCTTTATTTCTGGTCACAACAACCCACCAATCTGGAATCCGACAAAAACATTTATATAACCAAAAGACTACCTTGAATGGGAGGTAAACTGAACTAGCCTCAATGTAGTAGTTCTTCACTACAATCAGTCCACCCTCATTTAATCCATAACAATCTGGTACAGGTTGCTCATCGCACAGAAAAGATGCCAACTTCAGCACACCATCCATTCAGTGGTCAGTTCTCTCTCCTTAACTTCTTTGAATTGAGGTCCAGAAAGCCACCAGAAATGATAGCCCTCGCCTGTTTGAAACACTAAACTCAGAGAAGAGATTTAACTAAAACAAAAATCAACCAGGCACTAGAACAGCCTCTTCCCTCAAGCAGTGGTTCTCATTATCAGATCCACAACATCTCTAATAAATGGTCAATACTGCACTCTAGACATCAAATCAGAGCTGTAGCCATCTAGCACTTTTCATATGCTGCACCACAGACCAATCGGTATACATTTACACACTCAACCGCATTTTGATGAATGGATGGATGTATTGCGCTATATGCGAATGTGTATGTAATACTTTTATTAAATACCATTATACATAATTATAAACACTTACATCAGTAAGGATAAATGATTTATGTTGCCTTAAGTTCTCAAATCTTTATTCTTTTATTTTTTGTGTAATATGTTTATAAAAATATTAGTTTGAATATAAATTATTTATTAACATTTATTAAGATTATTAAAAAATCAAACAAATATAGATATATAATAGCATTGTATAATGGTATTTAATAAATTAGGTTAATGTTAAACCTTAATTTTACTTACAAGACGAGATATCTGTTTTTGTTTTTGTTTTTTTCTGTATAAAAGAGTAATGAGTGGGATTGGACAGTTCACCCCAAGATGATATGGCAAAGTGTCTATTCACACTCCAATGATGAGGACAGACCCCAATGGAAATCCACTGTAATTGGCTGCACACCAAGCTACTATATATGCATGGTGACATCTGGAAGCATGCGGGTCATTTCTATCATCTTATCGACTGCCCAGGAGGATAGTCCAACCACAGGCAGAGTGGATCCATATTCCCTGCAGTCCTGATGGAAGTAGGGAGTAGACAGGAAAGATTCAGAGCAAAGACAGGGTGAAATGTTGATTAGGAATACAATGCAGCCATATTGTGTGGATGACAATAAAGTGGGCATGTCGAGAGTCTTGAGGTCCCAATGGTAGAATCGAAGAGGGCATGTTTTTAGCCTTGTCTTACAGTCATGTTTTCTTTCTGAGTTTCCTCTATGTCCTTCTCCACTGCAAATTTTTTACCTCTCTATTCACCATCCTCTTATTTTCTGTCATTCTGAGTCACACCCTCATAGACCTTTTGGAGTCTAGTAAACTCATTCAAGCACCTACAAATGCACACACACACACATATATGGAGCACAAGTAAAGTCTTTAGCACTCAGTAAAATGAAAACAAAGGTGTTGTGGGTGATTTATGTGTTTGATTTCCCCCACTATATCTGAGCATACACTTTTCAGATGAGACTATAAAATCCGACAGGACAAAAGGTAACAGTCGGCAAGGAGTGGACGTATGTAATTTGAATGTCCCTAAAGTCAGGAAAGAATGGAAGGGAGCAACTCTATTTGAACATGACCAAATAGCAAATAATCAGCATTTCCATTTCCAGATAAAAATGTCCTTTTCAAAACAGAACACGTTGCTCTGATAAACACTTGCAAATGACAAGCATCGCTAACGCAACTGGTCAAGAGCGTTGACTCCGATTAGCAGTTTTAGAGCATTATATGCTTTTCTGAAAAGCCACTACAGACACTTAAGAACTTTCTTTCCACACAATAACAGCTCTAAAAAAAGGGAAACCAAAAAACAAGCATAATTAGGTCTGGTGGCAAGCAAAGCTTCATGAAAACTGTCCTGATCCCCAGAAGACAAAAATCCCAGCACATACTCAGGTAATGAGAGCAATGGGAGGGAGGTATAGTGTTTATGTAAAATTAGCTCAGTTATAATGATGCAGCAGTGAAGAGACCATCGTTAGAGAGGTCACTAAAGAAACCGATAAGCAGAGAAGACATATAAACAAGCGGGTGAAATGTGTATTTGTGTAGTTCTCTAATGATGCTTCAGCAGCAGACATCCCAAAAATATGACCACAGGTTACTCACTAGAGGAGTGCAGGGTGTCCAGTACTCTGGGTTCAGCTCGGCACGGGAGCGTAGGTCCAGATAGTCGGGGTTCAGTTCGGTGCGGGCGCGGGTAAGCGTTCCCTTAAAAGCCAAGAAAAGGGGGGGTTACAAGTCAACCCATGGAAATAACAGTCTTAAAGATGGAAAATGAGTGATGAAATGGCTGGAGTGGCACTTATGTTGAGAGTAATGGAAACCAGAGAAAGGAGAGGAAGAGGACATGGAACCCTCACAGAAGAATGAATGGGAGAAATGCTGCGTTCACACCATGTCGTAATTACCATCATTTCGAGATGACAACAGGTGACGTTCTACTTGGAGCTGTTCATGTCCTCAAAGTCATAATTATGCATTTTAACACTGTCAACTCAGGCGAATCTCCAGCACTCATGTGGTACAAGTCGTAACTCAGAATATTCCCAGTTTACATGTTGCAATTATGACATGACATGAATGCACCTAAACACAGACGGACACAACCCGTAAATCAGTACAATATTGGTTATCCATAAGGGTACTTCTCATATTTTCTCATATTTTGACATTTAGATTTGCAGTCACTTAACCCTCAATCTTCAAAAACAAATAACTTACTAACTCAGTTAAAGGTCACATTTAGCAAATAACAAAATGAATATCCACATTGCCATTACAATGTTTGATTATGTGATCAAATTATCTATTTTTGACCAAATAAAACAGCATTTTAATTACCAGCCATTTTATAGGATATCAGCCAATACATCCAATTATGCTAAAAATGATTATTGATACTCAATATAGTAGCCCATGTTGGAAAAGCCAGCTTATGCTGGTTTCTGTTATTTTGGAATATGGTACTATAGCTGGTCTAAGCTTTTCATCAGCTGGTCTAAAGCTATCATATTCAAAAACACAACTACTAGCTTAAGCTGGACTTTCCAGTCTTGTATTTCAGTTAAAGGAACCAACTACCATTTTGATAGACTTGAGTCAAACAACCTACTTTTTCCTCTAGAAAGCACACATCACTGGCTGTTTCAAAAAAGCAGATGATCCCTGCAATTCTATCAGCGGCAATTTCCAGTTTCAACAAGTACTACAAAAGCTGTGCTTGCTTTAAATGTGTTTAAAGAAACTCAACAAGACACTTCTATTAATGATCCCAACCAGGAGAATGAATGGCATTCTGTCCCTTTTCATAAACTCAACACAAAAACATAGTTTCTGAGAATTTCGAACCTTCGGCGGCATCCTTAATATTTTACAAACAAGCGTAAAATTAGGGGGCTCTCAGTTTCCAAACACTCGGTCAACTCAAAAGGTTCTGAATTACACAGCGCTTTTAGGCTGAGGCGGAACTGAAGATGTTTTCTTCTTCACGCTTTGTGTCCAAAATGATACAGACTGATTATATCTCCTTTGAAAATGAAATTGCCTTTATAAGCATAGCGCATTTGTGTTTGACAAACCTCCACCGTGAATCTCAGCGAAATATCCTGCTTTCAAATCAGTCTGCCCTTTGTTAGGTAATCTGCTTTTCTCTCGCGAGCACACTCCGTCTCTTCTCTTCTGTGCTTTTTTACATGCAATAGACGGGAGGGACGCATATGAAACAAACACATATGAGTGGTGACATTTCAAATGATATTAGAGTGATACTCAAGCAGGGAAAGCAATCAAAAAGGCTTTGGTGGAGGCAAGGCAGCATCATTGAAATTCACAAGCAAAGTGAGGCAAGCTAAAACATATTGCTTATTGTACATTCATGAATTAAAACCTAAATGCTGACCTGAAAGAAAGAAAACAAAATAAAGACTTTTGTATATTCACTTGCATGATGAACAAGACAAGATGGAAAATTACGAAAGGCAAAGGCTAAGAGTTACATGAGTTTCAAGGTCAAGCAAAAAGCACGAAATAGTTCACTTATTCTCAAGTGCACTCTGGAGAACCGATGAATATTAAGGAAATGGTTTATTTGCTTCGGAAAGAGCAGTTTTTCATTTTTCATCTCACTCCGTCCCTCATCGTCGGACCTTACAAAATCCAGTAAATTGTGGTGATGCGAACAGTGTATGATGTATACCGCAATTATTTGTTGATTTACAAAATGGCCACCCAGTAATGAGGCAGGGCCGATGAGAGACCCGGTCATACATCACTGTCTCTAACCCGGGAACGCCTTAGAGAGCCCAACCTCACGCGTTATTTATCTCTTCTCCATTTCTGCACGCTTCGCATCATGAAATCTGAAGTTACGTTTGCAGTGCGAACGTCAAGGCGCCAAAAAAGTGTTTTCTTAACCACTGTCTCGATTTATTTATTTGTCTGGAACTTGGTGCCGCCCACGCTCCGTGTTTTAATTAATGTCGCGTTGACCTGAACGGCACGCTTTGGCAGTTGGCGAAGTCGCTTAATGCCAGCCTGATTCTCTACTCTACCCATTAGAGAGCGAGCGGGAGGGAGAGCGCAAAGAAAGAGACGAGAAAGCCCATTGTAGAGCACTAGCTTATGGTTTCTACTCTTTAATTGTATTATTAATTTATATTTTTACTGTAATCTAACTTTGGCACTTACAGAGTGTGTTTGGTGTGTGTAGTCTTGAGAACAAGCCTTCTGTGTGCGTTTGAGAGCTTTTCTCGCAGCAAGATGTCTGATCAAAGCTAGAAGGAAGCCTGCTTCCGTTCTGTAAAAGTACAAGCTGTCTGTCATCTGTCCTTCATTCCCTCAAACAAACCATGTTCTGCTGAACTGAACATATTCTGAGCTTTAAGAAAGTAGAAAAAGGAGCCTCTGTACTTCCTGTTTAGTGCAACAAATTTGCAACAAATCACAAAAATGTACTCTGCTAGTGTACAAAGGTTTCCGCTCCAGGTTTCTGCTAGTCACACTCTTGCTTTGGTTCTAATAGTCATGTGCCACATTGGGTCATATATTGTCGTGTTCAGTAACATTGGCTCCTTTTCAACTCATAAGTGTGACTATGAATTGAAGCTGAACTGAAATTTGAATTGAAATGCAAGAATTCTGGGTTAGGGTTAGCAATGCATCTGTGCTGAACAAAAGTACTAATTTGTTAGATAAAAAAATCTTACTAATCCCAAACATTTAAATGATAGTGTATAAACTGAATACAAATTTGTTTAGATGGCATTGTAAGCATATCTATCTATCTATATAGTTATCTGTCTATCTATATTAAAAAAAAACGCAAAACATAAACCAAGTTCTTCCCTCTATCACACTTGAGAATCATGATGGCCCCAATAGTCGTATTATGATTAACAGCGTGATGCATATGAAAGCTGAATGCCCTCTTTTTTTTACACGACTGTACAGTCATTCAACCTAATGACTGCCATATCCCACCCACCAAGATTTATTAAAGCAATAGAGCCCATATTCAAATGACGACAGCACGGCTAAGACACGCTGACATTATAATTTGCCATATATCACACAAGTGCATGAATATCATTACGAATTTATGAATGTGATTAAGGGGGGGATATTACTCTGGATTAAGTAGCCTGGCGAACACGAGGGTAAATAAGTGTGTGCGTTTGATAGGCAGGTGATGCTGACGGCATTTTTCCATTTACTTCGTAAATCTAAAGATTATCTATCATCATTTATTTAGAGAGCTTTTACACAGAGGAACATGTTTACAGGAAGGAGGTCAAACACTCATACATATGTACGACACTACGACCAGACAGATGATATTTCATAAATCAAGGGCTTTTAAGTATATAAGGAATGCTATGGGACTGTACGACAGCTCTCTGTCAATCACATGAGCTTCAGTTCAAACAATAACACCCACAGCACATCTATTGATCTCATGATGTATCTTCCTTAAGGGGATCGTCAATTTCACACAAAATAAACCACTCTCTCGCTAATTATGGACCCTTTTCTTTGAGGGTGTTCACAGGAGGCAAAGGGGGTAAACTTGTGGTGGACGGAAATTATAACAAATAGCATTTTTGCATTCTCATTTGCTCCCAAACATAGGCAGAGCGTGTGTAAGGCTGGGAGCGATTTAGGTTTCCCTTGGTCACATGGGCTTGGGGCAAAAAATGTCTCCAAATCAGATCAAAATGCTTTTGCACAATTCAAATGAATGTTTTTACGGCTGTCACAAATAGAGAGAAAATGAAAAAAATGTGAAAAATTAAATTTAGATCCGCACATGTTGCATCATATTTATTTTAACGCGTTTTCACGGTGTTGCGCATTATAACCAATCACACACAGTTATGTTGAGCTTAAGAATGCAATGGCCAATCAGAGGCGTTCATATTAGTTCGATCAGATAAACAGCAGTGGTTTGTTCAGAGCTCATTGACTGAACTCTGCACTCTCGCAAATTCTCTCATCATAAACAACAAAGTGCACATGTACCCACGACCCAAGTAAGAAATTTCCCAGTGTAAACAGCTTCGTTGATTATAACGGGAGTTTTTTTGAGAGTGCTCAAACTCTTGATCGACTAAAGTCAATGTTCTTTGATAATACACATGTTCTTTGTTTAGGATGCTTCAGGCCTTTTATGTTCAAAATTACAACAGAGACAGGCTTCTAATTTCATTACAAATGTATCCTCTATTTCCCCTCTATTTTTCTCCAAAGCTAAACGTGATTACCAAAAATAATAGCTCATAATGAGAATGTCGAGGGCTGAGTGACCGCAGCTTTTTAAGTGAAAGTATCACATGCCATTTTAAAAAAAATAAATGCATCCTTTTATTCTAGCTAATTAGGCTTCTTCCCGCTGCGGTGATGAGTCTGTGTTCCCTGTGACAGCGCGACACAAGAGCGAGGGTGGTCCCGGCACAAAAGGTGTTACGTGGGTGACAGCGGCACATTTTTAAAGTGCTTCCTCGCCGCATGTGACCCAGCTGAGATGTGCACCTGTGTGAAGGAGCGCGAGCGCTTCCAGCGAGTTCACAACATCGCATCATCTCAAGGCCTCTTCATTAAAGCATCCAAACCATTCAGCCTAATTAATCTTTTCAGTGCACTTCACTTCTCTCCAGATAAGCCCTTTCTGTTTGTTTCCCTGCATTGATAATCAGGCAAATTTCCAGTTACAGTGGCAACATGTTCCTCTTACCGAGCCCCACGGGTCATTTTAGCGAAACTGCAGATGCCTGCAGAAAAAAAACAAGAGATAACTAAACACATTTTATTAAGGTTGAAGCTGAGGGCAAAGAGCTCCTGGAGGATACAACATAAATAAATACACATAGTCGTCCTCCACACCGACTATTTACCAACCGCATTACCTTCAGCGAAATCTCATCATCGCCGAGAGCCATGAAGCGTCACGGGGGGCCGTTTGATAATTACTAAATGGATCCTTCACAGCCGACTCCAGCCACGGAGTACGGAGCGCGCGTTACAGGTCTGATGAATGTCCGCAGGTCTCCTTCTGTTACAGCTGCATTAATAGTTAACAGCTCAGTAAAAATCAATCAGTGCATTATCTAGCCTGCCTCCTGAGATGGGCCCAGTATGTTTAATATATTTGCCACCGTGTTTAATATATCGCATTCATAATCGGCTCCTTTCCTTATAGTCTCCTCACTATGGTTGAGTTACTGACGCACCAGCGCTGCAAATGAGCTCGTAAAAGAGGAGAGGAGCAATAGAGAACATCTTCTCCGTCGTCCTGTATTTATCTCTCCCTTCAGCCGTTCTAATACAGATCTGCACTGTTGTTGTGAACTGACAAAGGCAACGTAACACACTACTGCTAGATACAGTAGTCTCTCCTCTTTTTGAGCTCTCAACGTCATATGATTTGGGTTACACTTTATTTTAAGGTGTCCTTACAGTGTGTGGCGAGCGGGATGAGGCCGACAGTAAAAGAGAGAGAGAGAGGAACAGGCCTGGACTTGTGTTTTATGTTTTATATGTGACAGCAGTCATCCGTGAGGGGCTTCTGTCTTTTACTTTGATTTTGTATTTCTTTATTTAACGTTATTAAAGTATTTAAGTGTTTGCCGGTTCCCGCTTACTTCTTCCCATAACATC
This sequence comes from Chrosomus eos, assembly GCA_036326025.1. Lineage (NCBI taxonomy): Eukaryota > Metazoa > Chordata > Actinopteri > Cypriniformes > Leuciscidae > Chrosomus > Chrosomus eos. Next base: position 6,247,149 of record CM070828.1, on the reverse strand, counting down.
TAACTGCGTTACACAGTGTAATACATTTAAGTACAGAGTAATAATAATTAACTAATGTACTTACTATAGGGTTAGAAGTTAGGACTATTAGGGTTTAGGGTAGGCCTGCACGATAAATCGTTATAAAATCGCGATGAAAATTCACCCTGTTCATGATTTAATTTTTAAATGACTATGATTTAAAAAAAAAAAAAAAAACGGCCTTTATTTTGAAAGGTCAGCTCTCACAAAGTTCAGGGCTTGAACCTCAGCCAATGACAAAGCACCTTTTAGTCACGTGTTTCACTCGTCGAGCAAGCGTGGTAGTTCGGATAAACGTTACACTTCATGAGAAAAAAAATCGTTGTAGAGAATCGTGATATCAATTCTAAGATAAAAAATCGTAATTCATATTTTTCCAAGAATCGGGCAGGCCTAGTTTAGGGTTAGTTGCATGTAATTTTGCATCATTTATAATTTTTACTACAGTAACTGCATGTAACGTGTAACAATGACACTTTAAAATAAAGTGTTACCTAATTTGGTTATTTACCAGCTTGACAATCATATTCTACAACAAACTCGCTCAAAAGTTAACAACCGCAAATAGTGTGTTCAGAATGAAACTGCACAACTAGCTGTTAAAGGATAATTCCGGTATTTAGCACTTTGAGTTTATTTTCTAGTTTGTTTTGGATAAACTAGAGTGGTGGACTTAGAAATTTTGACAATGGGTCCTGTCTCGACTTTTTGACTTTTAGAATCGCCTCTGAGCGCTTCAGAGTGGCTGTCTATGGGCATGCACAAAATGTCCTTAAAACAACCCTTAAAGTTAGTTTTCAAAACTGTGCAACTCACCGAGTGGTTAGTGGTGTTCGTTGATATTAGAATGATTTCTGAAGGATCATGACACTTGTGACAAAATTCACATGAAAAAAAAAAGTATTTTAAAATATATTAAAATAATTTGATAATCTTTTGCAATATTACTGTTTTATACTGTCTTTAAAAAAATACTGTACAGTGTGTGTTTGTCTGTGAACAGAAAAGATAAGAAAGTGAGCAGAAGAGAGCATTAGCATTTGACTAAACACTGGCAACAATCACTCTCTTCAGCAAATTTCAGATTTGTGTTTACCGCGCTGCTGCTAAGCCCATTTTCACGGTGGGCTCAAAACCACAACTTATCGACGTTCTATTTAAGTTGACAATGGCCGGGGAAAGCATTTCGCTAAGGAGACAGCAAAAAAAACAGCTTGAACGCTGGGGCCACCACTAAAAATATCACCCAATTATCCTCACAGCCCTAATATCATTCAGGAACTAAAGAGGATTGCTTTTCGCCAGGGCCTTTCACTTTGTTCTTGAAGAACAAAAGCCTATCAAACTCACCAACCCCTCAAATAACCATATGTATCCAGACCTCATTCAAAGCCACCGCTCTTTCTCATGCAAAACTCTCCATCCACGCTGGCACAAATATATTTCTAAAGACTGTTTGATATGATCATTAATTTGCACCTTATAGAAAACCAAAGTCTACACTCCAGGGAGAAAAAAATCAAGATAGGAAAGGGGGAAAAAAACACGTTTCATTAGCAATATGAGCTCTTTATATGAAAAGGATGTTACGTAACTCTCAGTGGGGGCGATTGAAGTTTACAAGAGGCCATACCGGCGACACCACACGGCCGTGAGACAGAGAATCCAATCTATTATGGCATCTGATGACAGAGAATATTTCAAATCGATCTTATTCTATCGTCCCGCCATCTACTCGCCCCTTCGGCAAGATGACACGTAATACTGGGCTTGAGGAATCCGAGACCTGAGCGCAAAGCAGAGGAACGCTCAATCAATTAAGCAGTCGAGACTGAGGGATACTGGATGGCAAAGAGGTCTGCTGTTGTGCTGCTCATTCACAGGAGACGAAGCCGTTATCGATTTCTACTGCAGGCCTCGTTCTCATCATTAGAGAACATTACTGATCTAAAGAGGACCCCTGACCGCACTATTGGTTAATGACTACTTAAAACACAGTAGATGGCCTCGGTAAAGTGGTGTGATCGCAGAGTGGATTTCACGAAACCTGTCAAGATAATGTGCAGGTCATATTTTACCCCAAATCAAAAAGAAAGAAATATGAAAATAGGTACCATTGAGATTGGTTGCATGCATTGCATTTTTTGGATTACATTAATGTAAATTCAGTACATTAATGTAGTGACAAATTACTTAAAGGATAATTCCGGACTAGAGTGGTGGACACCGAAATTTTGATGATGGGTCCTGTCTCGACTTTTTGACTATTTTAGGATCGCCTCTGAGCGCTTCAGAGTGGCTGTCTATGGGCATGCACAAACATGTCCTTAAAACAACCCTTAACGTTTCATTTTCAAAACTGTGCAACTCACCGAGTGGTTAGTGGTGTTTGTTGATGATCCAAAACAAGTAGCGTAGCGAAATACAGTTTCTGTCGTGTTTTATATTGCAATGAGTCCTCCAACAGAAATCATGCGATTTTTTCCAAAATGGCAAATAAAACATGACAGAAACTGTATTTCGCTACGCTACTTGTTTTGGAACATCAACGAACACCACTAACCACTCGGTGAGTTGCACAGTTTTGAAAACGAACGTTATGGGTTGTTTTAAGGACATGTTTGTGCATGCCCATAGACAGCCACTCTGAAGCGCTCAGATGCGATTCTAAAAGAGTCAAAAAGTCGAGACAGGACCCCTCGTCAATATTTCTGTGTCCACCACTCTAGTTCATCCAAAACAAAAATAGACTCAAAGTGCTAAATACCGGAATTATCCTTTAAACTAATTTTCATACCATAAAAACACAGTTATTATTTAATATAATGTTACCTGATTTAATTAATTTTTTATAGTCATGGAGAATTTAATTTAGAACAATGAGAACTGCAAACAAACTACAGTATGTAGAATGACCGTAAATAGATTTTTTTTTTTTTTTTTTTTTGCGGTATTACGGTGACATAACATTTGGAAAGTGCTATAATGTCACTAAAGGTTAATTTTTTTTAAGGTTTTTAATTTTCTTTAAGCAAAACATCATTTATTATTTTTCTTTTGATTTTGCAGTTAAATTGACCTTGAATTGTTGAAATGTGAGTTTCGGGATTGATTTTAAGATTGTATTGCTTGTTTTTAAGATTTTGAATGGGTTGGCGCCTTCTTATTTATCAGAACTTTTACACGTCCGCACTCCTGTTAAAGCACTGAGGTCGTCCAATCAGATGTTCCGAGATCCAGGTTGAAAAATAAAGGTGACCGAGCCTTCTCAGTGGCTGATCCTAATGTCTGGAATAGTTTACCGGTTCATATAAGAACAGGTAGGACTGCTAAAATGTTTAAGTCATTGCTTAAGACCCACCTGTACTCCTTAGTCGCAAAACTCAACTCGAAATAAAAGCTGAGACATTCTCTACTGTGTTGTTTTCTGTTTCTTTGTTTATGTGTGTGGAGTGGACATTGTCATTGTTAAGCACTTAGGTCAACTGTGGTTTTTAAATGTGCTATAGGCTATAAATAAATTTGAACTTTGAACTTTGAATTTGAATACCATTCAGTCAACCAGAACCAGTGAAGTGTGTTTTGTTTGCACACAAATATAATATAATCTTGTCATGGGCAAAATTACACACCAAACAGCAATGTTTACCACATCTGACAGTTTAGGAGAAGCATGCCGCATAACAAATATAACAGGTTATTTATTTTGAGTAATGCAAGAGCCTGTGTTAAGTTCGACATGGTCGCACACTTGCTATAAGCTGGCCAAGCATTCATGCCTCAAACACAACTTCCTCATTTTAAACTCTTCAATCATGATAGAAAATTAATTGAGGTGGGGAGACAGGAGGCATTTTTTAACATGTTCCTTATAAAACTCTATATACTGCTGTTAAGAGTGCCTTGTGGTAATTGAAATATACTTTATATAAACCCACTTTATCTCAAATAAGAACACACATCACAGTAATCACCACTGCTTAAATATGTATTGATATTACTAGTAATATCATTCAGTAATATTAATGTGCCTTTATATGGTACTAATTTATTATAGCAGCCAGAAAAAAAAAGTTTAAAACAAGTCTAAATGGAATTATTTGAAATGGATAAAAATATTCACCAACATATTTTATGTTAGTAAAATGTGACCCTGGATGACAAAACCAGTCTTATGGGTCATTTTTTGGAAATTGAGATTTATACATCAAATGAAAGCTGGATAAATAAGCTTTCCATTGATGTACGGTTTGTTAGGATAGGACAATATTTGGCCGAGATATGACCATTTGAAAATCTGGAATCTGAGGGTGCAAAAAATCGAAACATTGAGAAAATCACCTTTAAAGTTGTGCATTTGTGTTCGCGATTGTGCTGCATTCACTCACAAAAATAAATGTTTTATATATTTAAGGTAGAAAATTTACAAAATATCTTCATGGAACATGATCTTTACTTAATATCCTAATGATTTTTGGCATAAAAGAAAAATTGATAATTTTGACCCATACAATGTATTGTTGGCTATTCCCACAAATATACCCGTGCTACTTAAGACTGGTTTTGTGATCCAGGGTCACAAATGAACAATGCTCAAGTAGATGTATCAATTAAATAATATTCATTAAATGTTTAAAAAGATAAATTTTTAAAATGTAGTCATACAATATTTATATCATAAGTAATGACACAATTGCTAACAACCTCGCAGCCAGAATATGGAATGTACCAACAATGGTGTTAGCGTGTTTCTCATTCATATTAACCTTTAACCAAAGCTGAGATAAGTTTAAAATGAAAGATATCAAACCATCAGACAGCAGAAGAACAAAAATATTGAACATTTACTTAATACGAGCACATAGAACTACTGAGCATTTGCTGAAAAAGTGTTTCAAAGTCCTTTTAGCACGTTTGTGGTTGAAGAAACAGAACATGTTACAATTGTACTCCTCTATAATCTAATATTTATCTTGTTATTAGAGGCTCTTTCTGCTGTATAGAGCAAATCGATTTCTGGTTGTACTATCCCATGAAGACTCTGGTTACCACTCATACTTTCAGTGTCAGGCCAAAAATAGAAAAAGATTCTAGCTTATTACCTCAGTATAGGTAAAAGGTTTCATTTTCTTTAAGCAAAACATCATTTATTAATTTTCTTTTGATTTTGGGGTTAAATTGACCTTGAAATGTTGAAATGTGAGTTTCACCCAATTCCACCATTCAGTCAACCAGAGCCAGAGAAATGTGTTTTGTTTACACACAAATATAATCTAATCCTGTCATGGGCAAAATTACACACCAAACAGCAATATTTACCATACCTGACAGTTTGGGTAAACATCCATAACTGAACAAATATAACAGGTTATTTATTTCGAGTCATTTGTTGGCGTCTCACTCTATTCTTTCTTTTCATGAACACAGACTCTATACAGAAATGCTACACAATACCAAGCTAAATATAAAAAATCAATTCCACCTTATGTCTCTCTCTCTCTCTCTCTCTCTCTCTTCTCTCTCCCTCTCTCTCTCTCTCTCTCTCTCTCTCTCTCTCTCTCTCTCTCTCTCTCTCTCTCTCTCTCTCTCTCTCCTCTCTCCTCTCTCTCTCTCTCTCTCTCTCTCTCTCTCTCTCCTCTCTCTCCTCTCTCTCCTCTTCTCTCTCTCTCTCTCTCTCTCTCTCGTACACTCTAAACTGCTTGCTTGGAATTATGTGAGGTAGTCTGAGTGAACTGGCTTAGGAAACCCTGCTCTAAAAGATCTGTCACAAAATCTTTGCTTAGTCTTCATCCCTAGAGAGACGCGTGGTTTTCCATTCCTATCACCACTGCTCTCTGGTTTTAACCCCCTGTAGGAACTCCCTTTTGTGTTGCTAAAACATCTGTTCTGAACTGTTGGAAAAAAAGCTGTGTGTGAATGTGGATGTTTATATCGATTCATATTTCAGTCACTAAACCTTACAAAAGTGATAGTACAATGAAACCTTCCTGAAGAAGTCTTGAGCAACATCTTGCCCAACAATTAAGCCTGAAATGCTGGAACGAAGTATTAAAGGGATAGTTCACCCAAAAATGAAAATTCTGTCAGTAATTACTCACCCTCATGTCGTTCCAACCCCGTAAGACCTTCGTTCATCTTCGGAACACAAATTAAGATATGGCTTCATAGGCTTCTAAAGGATTGAAACTTGACATCCCCTAAAAGTTATTAAAGAAATCGTTAAAAGAGTCCAAGTGACTACAGTGCTCAAGCTTAAGTTTATAAAACGACAAGAATATTTTTGTGTTTTTTTGCACGCAAAAAGTAACGACTTTATTCAACCATCTCTTCTCTTCTCATTCTCCTAAGCTGTTGACGTAGTGTAACAGCGCAGCGCTTTTGGGTTCTACGTCACACGTCGGCTCACTGTTGGCTGACGCTGGTCATGTGTGTGATGCGTGTGACGTTCAACCAGAAGCGTTGCGCAATAACACTATGTGAAATCCCCAGGCCCAAAGAGAATACTTGAATAGAGTCGCTATTTTTGTTTGTTTTTTTTGCGCTCAAAAAGTATTCTCGTAGCTCGATAAACTTAAGATCTAGCCACTGTAGTCAGTTGGACTCTTTTAACGATTTCTTTAATAACTTTTCGGGGCTGTCAAGTTTCAATCCTTTAGAAGCCTATGGAGGAGTGATCCAGCTCTCAGATTTAATCAAAAACATCTTAATTTGTGTTCCGAAGATGAAGGAAGGTCTTACGGGGTTGGAACGACATGAGGGTGAGTAATTACTGACAGAATTTTCATTTTTGGGTGAACTATCCCTTTAATTGTTGCATTACAAATGCATAGCCACATGGAGCACTAGCAGACAACACATTAAACTTAACATGAATCTTCTTCCAAATAGTTAATAATAAGTGATTGAAACACACTTGCTCTATTTCACCCAAAAAAAATAGTTCCAAACAAAGCCACAGCGGAACTGTTTCCATCTCCCAGCAACACACAGTAGTGTTTCGTTACTGAATGATTCAGCGTTTTCGAAAGAATCAAGTGAGTTAATGATTCAATGACCCATTAAAGACACTTAATTGCTCCATTCTTGAATGAATCAGTCATTTGATTGAATTGGTTGAGTAAATGACTCGCTTACTTTCCTCCACTTACTAGCAGTTTAGCTTCATATTTAAAAGTATCGTTGAATTCTTTCCAAAATTGCATTTGCATATTATATAAAACATTCATCTCATAACATAATTTATGCAGTTGTAATTTTGCAGTGTAAATGCATTCGTGCCACCTCTGAACTTCATTAAATAGTCTGTGTAAATGCCTCTAAATGTCACTTCAGATGCAGCGCAGATGCAGTGGAAAGAAGGATTTTGTTGATACTAATATCATTTGTTTGGTAGCAGGCCTTATTATTCTAATTAAATGTATTGATCAAATGTAAGAATTTGCCATAAAAGATGAGCATACATTTAATTGTAGATTGCTGGGGGCTTTATAAAAGGAAAATAAAAAAGGCCTGTAAATTAATTAAAGAAAGAAAATATCAAAAATATGCTAATTTAAAGGCAGGGTAAGCGATTTGTTCCAGAAACGTTTGTTTGTTATGCGGGTTGAAAGCACAACCTGAAAGCAATCGCTGAGTTAAGTGGTCTAAGGGTATTTATATTATATATATATACCATCTGTGGAAGGCGTAGGACCATAAAATGTTCATCCAATCAATGCATTCGGTCCTATGCTTTCAAAACTAGTTTGCTATTGCTAGCCTCTCCGAAATATACCCTACTTTTATGTAAGCTGGTAGAACACTGATGAGAATATTGCTTCAGAAGAAATAGCATTTACACCACCAAAAAATCCAGACAAGTAACTTTTTTTATTCGGACTAGAGAACGACCGATGTACTTGTTTGAAAGACAAGCACATATCAACGCTTAATAACAAGCCCTGTAACAATCCAGTTTAACAAATTTCTGAAGGTAACTGTCTTTGTTACCGCCAATGCAAGAGCATGTGTTAAGTTTGACATGGCCTCAAACAACTTCCTCATTGTAAACTCTTCAATCATGATAGAAAATTAATTGAGGATGGGAACCAGGATGCTTTTATTTTTTTACATGTCCCTTATAAAACTGGTGCCTTGTGGTAATTGAAATACTCTATATAACCCCAATTTATCTCAAATAAGAACACACATCACATTAATGATATCACTGCTTAAATATTTATTGATATTACTAGTAATATCATTCAGTGATATTAATTTGCCTTTATATGGTACTAATTTATTTAGCAGCCAGAAAAAAAAATGTGGGTTTAAAGCAAAAGTCTAAATGGTACCAATATTTCAATTATTTGAAATGGATACAATTATTCACTAACCTATTTTATGTTAGTAAAATGAACAATGTTAAAGTAGATTTTTCAATTAAATAATATTCATTAAATGTTTAAAAAGATTCATTTTTAAAATTTAGTCGTACAATATTTATATCATAAGTAATGACACAATTGCTAACAACCTCGCAGCCAGAATATGGAATGTACCAACAATGGTGTTAGCGTGTTTCTTATTCATATTAACCTTTAACCAAAGCTGAGATAAGTTTAAAATGAAAGATATCAAACCATCAGACAGCAGAAGAACAAAAATATTGAACATTTACTTAATACGAGCACATAGAACTTTACTGAGCATTTGCTAAAAGAAGTGTTTTAAAGTCCTTTTCGTGCTTGAAGAAAAGTAACATCTTACAATTGCCCTCCTCTATAATCTATAGAGATATAATGTATGTATCTAGTTATTTGTCTGTACGATATTGCAAATGTGGTATACACAGTGAGAGAAGACATAAATATTAGAGGCTCTTTCTGCTGTGTATAGGGGAAATCGATTTCTGGTTGTACTATCCCATGAAGACTCTGGTTACCACTCATACTTTCCCCCTGAGATCAGTGTCAGGCCAAAAATAGAAAAAGGTTCTGGTTTATTACCTCGGAATAGTGTGATTCACATTTTAGAGCATGATCACATACTTCACTAGATCACATAAAATCCTCTGCGACCTACGTGGTATTGTTACAGAAAAGAAATGTGGTGAACTTTTAATAAGGACACCCATTTGATACTGATATTTCACCATTCCTCTTGCTATCTGAAAGAAAGAAAAACTCTGTTTGAGACAGATCTGAAAGCAGAAAGGGTCACGCCGGGCCCCCATCAAGTCCATTGCCCCGGGGCCCGAATTAAAAAGCTCTTTAAAAGCAAATTCACTCCACAATTACAGCATGTTCTATATTTCTACAAGACTAATGTCATCCGAGCTCTCACTTAAATAAATGAGTTATATAATTAACCATCAAATTAATTAACTTTACAAGTGGCACACTTCAGCAACTCTGGAGGGGGAAGAAGATTTGATTTGGTGAAACTGTGTCGAGCGGCTGAGCGTCGTTCCTGTCAGCACTGACACGTGTGGGCCGCATTAACGTCCTGTGGATTTCGCTCGTGGCGACACACTCAGAGGCGAGGTGATCATTAAACACATGAAGGACAGATCCGAGAAAGAGAGACAGATATGCTTTGGGGGACAGCTCACTTCTTTCTCGAGTACTTTGATGATTCTTCAGAGAAATGAGCGAGTGAACACTTGTCAAATGCTGCAAAGGGTGGCAATTTATGCAAGTGTCATCGTTCTCCTCCCATCGCTGAAGCTGCCTTACCTTTCTGAAGTGGGTAAGGCAAAACGTCACTAGACCCCACCAACTTGTTGCTATTCGGTTGCAGCTTTGGGTTAAACTGAACGTTTTTGACAACTGAGAAAAGACAGTGCTTTTAGAAGTAAACCTTTGTAACTGACATCAAAGTATCTACGTGAAGTTTGCACTATAATCAATCTTGGCGTATCAAGATATGACACCACATTTTACCCGATGCCAAACTATACAGTTTCTTACCCGTAACCGTACCACATATGACACAAGATTTAAGAGCTACTGTGGAGAGTGATTTTCAATAGAGGTGAATTCCTGCTTTGGTGTGCAATTTCTTCAATACAAAACAAAAAGTTCACTTCACCTTCACGCCAATGTTTTCAGGCAATGACTTGCCCAGTCCCAAACGCACGCCGTTGGTTGGACTGATGTTGTCTGACCCAGTCAAGTCACTTAAACAAACAAAGTGCAATTCTGTTTGGTGCCTCTAATAGCACAATGACAAACTTCAACTTTATAGGTTGCAGTTTATTTTGATGGTCCACTTTAGACAGCATACTAACGTGGAGTATATCTTTGCAACTACAGTTGAAATCAAACCTTTTAATGATCTCTGCAGTCTCAAAATTATTCAACCCCCTGAATAGAATCCCTCACAATAGCACACATCTGCAAAACAGGTGTTGTCTCAACCACAGCTGGTGCAAATAATCAAGGGCTTCATTAATCGCACCAGGTGTGCTTGAGCTAGAACACATGAAATATCTGAACTGGCTCGGTTCGTTGAGCTGAAAGTCTGTAAATGTTGCCAATAAAACTGAATTGAATAATTTTGATTACAACTGTTCAAGTCAACTACCTCTTATTAGAGTATTAGTAGACTGTAGTAGACTGTTAGGTAGGATATGGATTAGTAGAATACATTGACATGCAGTTGTAAAGTTACGTACAGTCAGCAAAATGTCTGTTGGGGGAACATCACAATAAAGTGTTAGGTAAGGGATAATGTACATCCAGCCGGTATATCTCTCAAAATAACCCCATTCAGGGTTACCGCTTATTACACGGCTACTTGCCACATAAGTAAATAATTAGACACGAAATATTGATCTGAGTTGAAATATTTTATTAGGTCTCTAAACGCAAAGCTTCCGCAGAGAGAGCAGTTGCAGCGTGGCAAGTTCAAACTAAACAGAGATTTAATTCGGTATACAGTCATATCACTTATTAGCGCACCAAACGCAAAACTTCCACAAAGAAAAATCGCTCGTAACATGCGTATAGCACTTCTGACTTCAGTGACCCGGATGAGCCTGCGTTACCTGTTCTGAGCGGCTGTTATCTGGGAATAACTTATTCCGCTGGATGGTGCTATTGACCAATCAGAATCAAGTATTCCACAGAGCCATGTAGTAATAGATATTAAGCACATTGTCTACTACTCTAATGAACGTTAGTTGACATGTACTTGAAAAGTTACCTACTGTATAGTTAGTAGAATGTCTAAATTGAAATAAAGTGTTACCTAATTTTATCATGTTTTTAGAGGTGGCTCCCAACCAGCAACTTTCATGGTATGGAAAAGAGCAGGCCAAACATCTTCTGCATGAAAGTAAATTCATGAGAGACACTGCACACAGTAAATCAGTCTTTCTATCTCATATGTGATGGTAGTGACAGTTACTAATGGCTCGTTTCCACTGAGCAGTACGGTACGGTACAGTACGGTTCGGGTCGGGTCAGTAAACCATGATCCGGCTAGCGTTTCCACTGCCAACAGTACCCTACTTGATAGGCGTGGCGTTTGCTGGAAATAAGCGATCAACGTCATTTTCGCGCGAAGACGAAAGCGACACCATGGATGGCATACAGCAGAACTTGTCCCTGCTTCTCGGCATGTTTATCACAAGAAGATGCCGACATTAGGCATTTCTCAATACCAAGTACGCAAAGTTCTCAACAGAAGCACTCCCGAGGACGCGAGTCCGGTAATTCTGCAAATGGAACAGCGCGTTCTGAAAGCGTCACTCGGCTCGCTCTGCATGTATATTTTAGGCAACAATAAAACGAAATATGCTATAAAACCCCACTCTGCCTCTTTTCTTTTTCATTTAAATACATTTTAAACATTATAGGCACACAAGTGTGGTTCAGGCAATGTATAGACCTGATTATATTATTCACTGCATGTATAACGTTAGCCTATTTATAACAAAACGAAATATAAAACACAACCCTGCATCTTTTCGTTTAAATTTTAAAATATTAAACATATTCCAGGCAATATGCATTCGTAAAAATGCTGCAATAAACAACATTACAGTGATAATCTTGTAATAAAATAAATAATGACAAAACTCAACCCTATCTATTTTTGTTAAATTTCAGTTTTATTAATAATAGCCATTATAAAAGTATAAGTAGAAGGTAACGTTACAAGAAGCTGTACAATAAGATATAAAGCAAACAATTCAGTCAAAATACAAATTCAGCGCTAGTCTAACGTTAACGTTACAACGGAAAAGTTAAATAGCCTAAATATATGAAACTTCACTTAGCCCTCAGCCAAAACGATTGGCCAGGGAACGAATTATTGATTCACGAGACCAAAGATCACCCGTTAGATATACACAAGACGAATTACCACTAGCTGCTACAGAGCCAGCGGCATACCTCAGAACGACTAGCCGAGGAAAGGCTGTTCCGGGCGGGGAACATGAGCGCCGAGCGTCCGGTGATCGCCGGGAATGGATCAAATTATCATAAATCATTATAAATAAACCACAGATTTGAGCTTTAAACAACTACATTCTCGCCTGAAAAACTCTTAAAACTACATTTCGTGAAAGAATAACCGTAGTATTTTATTCCAACTGTGTATTAAAAAATGGCGCTTCTAATGTTGTCATTCGGCTTGTAGCACGTGCAAGTGACGATCCTCTGTCAACCAATCAGCGTTCTGCAGTGAGTCTAGCTCCACCCTTTAGTACCATACAACTGTGCTAGGTACCACAACGGAAGGGTACCCAAAAAGTGGAACGGTACGGTTCGGCTTTTTGGTACCATTCACAACTTTTGACAGTGGAAACGCAAATAATTGCATACCGTACCGAACTGTACCGTACCGTACCGCTCAGTGGAAACGGGCCATAACTGTTTAATGTATCATAAAATGAAGGTTCAGATTGCTGATGGCCGCCCATCCACCACATTGCCGTTTTGCCCTTGAGCAAGTCAAACAACCCCAAGATGCTCCAAGCATAAATAAAGACTGCTTTAGTGGGCGACGATGCATAACAAATCTCATTGTCCTTTATTTACTTAGTATAGCACTTACTTGATAAGCAATTCCTGTCATTTTATCACTGGTATTCTTTGTGATCTACGGAGGAATGAAAATGGAAGTGATGAGTTTCACTGTGAAACCAATTATCTGGGATCAAATAAAAACTGTATTTATAGGCTTCTGCGAAAGACAGCAATACTCTACATCAAATTTGCATATCGGAGAGATGTGATTGCTCATTTTTACACAGATGACGTTAACATGAACTTCAGTTTAATTTTCTAAAATAACCTGCCCTTTTCACCTCATTAAGAGAGGAAACTACTGAATTATCCCACTTCTATGTATCTTGCACTTGACTGACGGAGGCAAAGATGCAGTTTGACTAAACTTCATTTGCATTGCAGGTTGGTAAAATGATTTTTTGGTGCAAATGTGTATTCTCCTTGGCAAAACGAGGATGTTGCAATTATTAAACGCCCTGTTCCCCAGGAGTCTGCATTTAAATCATGACACACCATTTAGCTTGTCATCTTTAGAGTCTGAAAAATACCCATCCTGTCTTACTAATTGGCCTTTGTGTGAATGTGTTTAATGCTCAAGACATTGTGACGCAAGCGGTGCCGTCAAAAACACACACAGCTTTGAACATTTTCAATATTTTCCTTTCCAGAAATGAAAATAATCTTGCTCTCATTTTCATCTCTACTGTGTGTGTTTGTCTCTGTGGATCGTAATTGGCTCTAGTCCAGTGCTTTCATTCTCTTTACAGCCTTTGATAGACTGCAGCTTATAATGAATGACTTTTACAGTTATTAACACTTCTGTTTGAGGAGGTCAGTGTGTGAATGTGCTTGACGACTGAAAAAGAGAGCGAACGAGAGATCAATCTGATATTTGGAGGTCACTTTGGGCAAATTCACTAAACAACTATAAGCCACTTCAGTGCAAAAAACCTTTTTCAGTAATCACACGCAATCCAGTTTATACAAGAGCTGGTGTAAATCTTTCAAACAAAACAGTGTTATTTGAAATAAAATAAACTTATTTCATTTCAGCTAGTTGCACATTTCTCGTTTAGTTTACTGATGCACTAAAATAACAAAACAAAACAAAAAAAAGTATAAAAAACATATAGACATTAAAAATCAAAAACTAATAAAAATGACAAAAACAAAATTACCAAAACTTTAACTAAAAATAAAAACAAAAAAATATATAACTGCAAACTAATTCAAAATATGAATTAAAAACTATTTAATAAAATAACACTGCTATAGTAAACAGCACTGAAAAATTAGCCTAAAATATTTGACTAAAATTGCCAAAGAACAAAGATTAAAATAAAACTATAAGGCTATGTTCAGACTACAGGCAAATGTGGCCCAAATGTTTCTTTGCTCATATGACACATGACAGTGTGAACAGCACAAACCACATCTTTTCAAATCCGATTTGTACCACCAGCGCCGCCGCTCCCACCACGCGCATCACGCGCTGTGCGTAGGGCACCAAGTGCTGAGGGGGCACCAAAAATTGCCTAATGAAAAATCAATCATCAAACTTCTTGTTATAATCAGATTCAGCGCGTTCTTCATCTTCAATCCGCAGCGGCGCCGAGCAGAGAGCAGAGCACGTCAGAAACAGAGGACAGGGTGTGTGTGTGTGTGTGTGTGTGTGTGTTCAGCTGAGCCTCATTGGTCTGTCACTGCTCGTCAATGTCAGAATATTTGAGATGACCAATCAAATCAAAGTAGGCGGGCTTTATGTTCACAGACGCTGAGCGCGAATTTTAACAGTGCAACTCGACACTTCAGTGTACGGTCAAGTGCGAGATAAGATGTAAGTAGCTAAACTTAACTTTATATATTTTACAGTTTTTTTAGGTCATAAATGTTAAACGAATGACAAAAAATAATTAGGCAAACTAATATAGTTTTGTCTAATTTCGCCATTTTGAACTGAAAAAAGGCCTATGTAACATGTAGCCTAGTGTAATAGTTTAGACTACTGTCATTGTGAGGGGACAAGAGACAAAGCCGTTTTCATTTCATCATGTTAGGCACAGGATTAATAATGAATGTGTACATATTGAGAATAAAATACAAATTGTAGCCTTTAGTAAATTAAAAAAGCCAACTTTAGGAGGGGAAGAGACAGGGCAAGATAAAAACAAAGAGAAAAAGAGTGTGATGCTGATGAGGAGAGAAAAATAATCAGCTGCCCACTGACATGGTTTTAAAGCTGTTGTTATCGATTTTTTTTGCCTTCACAACATCTTAAAATGCACATCTGTAGTTCAGAGAAATCCAAAATTTTCTCGTGGAAACCCCCGAACCCCCCTAGCTGACCTGCCTCAAATTCGGGACCACAGTGATTATAAAACCATGCCATGGTTATTCATGGGTAATGAAACTAGTAAGCATTAGACCCTAAACTAAAGTGTTACTTTTAAATTTTTTTTATAAACCGTACCCTCATTGGGGGCTTAGCCCCCCTAAATGAAAATCCTAAATGAATTTTTTGGTGGGGGGGGGGGGGGGGGGGGGGGGGGGGGGCATCATAAAGTAATTATGCTTAGGGCACCAAAATGGCTAGCAGCGGCACTGTGTACCACTTCCATTTGTGGTCCTGAATCTGATACAGATTGGATGTTTTGCAATGCGACCGCTGTCTGAATGGTCACATTGGAATTCATGTGACTTTTACGTCACCCTAGAACAACATTCGTCTGTTCTCATGGGAGTCACTTCAAAAGATTTTACAAACCCCAAATTATCAAGACACTGTTGTGCAAAGTATCAGTGATGATCCAGTGAAGAAGGACAGTGATGATGTGTCAGAGCTCACAAGTATTACAGTGGCAGCTCTATACAGGCAAAACAGAGGGCTCGTATCATAAATGTTTAAAACTCTGTCTCTTGTTCGACTCCTCTTTTTTGTTGTTTTTTAATTGTCTGTGCATAAATTCTGCACCAGATCACACTATAAATAAACATGTAATCACATACTTTAATGTTCTCCGTGTTTTACTTAGCCTGAGTTTCATCTTTTATCGCTCTTTTGGGCATGCGGGTCAGTTCAGGACCATGATATGTTCACACTGGAAACTGATATTGGCCACATTTAATACAGCAATGTGAACAGCTACACAAAATAATCAGATCTGAGCAATAAATCGGAATTGAGCACTAAAGCTCGCAGTGTGAACGTAGACTAAATGAACCAAATACGAGTGAAAACTAAAAAAAGAAAAAAATACAGACAAAAAATATCATTGTGGAATACCATGGTTTGCAAATGCATGTAGGCCTATATTCTTTCACACAAAAAAAAATAATCAGACAAAACACTTGACTTGTTTAATTGACACTTTTGCATGACTGACTGACTGACTGATATGTAAAACAACCAACCATAAGCTCACTTTTTGTATTTTCGGACACAGTGCTGTGTATGTCATCATGGGCTTATATATGTGTATATATATTAAAAATTACAACAAAAATAAAACAAAATAGTAAAATGTTCGGCATTTTTAAGCATGCCAGATCACATTACTCTGCTGCAACCTCCACAATCTCCCGCTCAGGGGTGCGTTTCCCGAAAGCATCGTTAGCCAACTATGGTCGCAAGTTGGTCGCAATTTCCATTGAACTCTATTGGTAACGACGGAACTTGCGACCATAGTTGGCTAACGATGCTTTGGGGAAACGCACCCCTGAGCGGGAGATTGTGGAGGTTGCAGCAGAGTAATGTGATCTGGCATGCTTAAAAATGCCGAACATTTTTACTATTTTGTTTTATTTTTGTTGTAATTTTTAATATATATATATATATATACACACACACATATATAAGCCCATGATGACATACAGTACACAGCGATGTGTCCGAATTTGCCCGTATTTGCACTGCTACCTGATTTACATAATTCCATCAGCAATTCAAACGTTAAAACAACTCAGACAACACGCGCATATAAACAGCACTATCAGCAGGTGCAATTCATTCTTGTGAGCTCCCCTTAATCTTTAAAAGAGCAGTATAAGGTTTCAATTGCTGCAGGCAACTGTTAACAAGTAAACACCCCTCTCTGGTGCCATGTGTCTCTCTCGCTCTCTCTCTCTCCATTTCCTCTAACACTGTGTGCCATTTACCGCCGTGTCCGCAGCAATAAAGACCAGTAGAGAAGGATGAGGGGAAATATCGAGATAGAAATCAGAAGATCCTATTATGTCTAACCCACTACAGATAGTGATGCATACAAACAACACACCAAGAGGCAGGAGGGCAACCAATAATTCAAAAAGTGACAGCAAATCATAGATACAATTCATCTTTCACTGGAAAGTCCGATAACACGGAAGAAAGACTTAAGGCAAACTGAAGTTGGACTATAAATTGATACTTACTAGTAAGAAGCCATGGAATAAGTCATGTCAGGTGGTCATTATACCTAAATAAACCCTATCAGGAGGATAAAAAACACATATTACCCTATCATTTGCAATAAAGACCAGCAGACTGCACATTATCCCTTACATACTGGTCATAAAAACAATCGCCTGTCTTGAAGACAGCACTTCATGCAAGTGTGCATCTGTGCATATCTGTGTTCGTGTGTGTTTATTGGATGAGTGAGTGACAGGTGCTAAATGAGGTGTAAGAGGGATTGTGAATGTGCTGGAACGCCGGCAGACTTTGGAATCAAATCTGTCTCTGACACCTGCCAATCTAAAATCATTCCTATATCTCTTCAGAATGCTGTCGGAGTGCTGTTCCTCTGTAGGATACAATGCTTCCAGAGGGATCTGGTTTACAGTATGCTCGTTTAAGCTGGAATGATGTCAAACACATTAGCCTGGGGACGACACTGATGCAGCACAAATGAAAATGTGCTAGTGCTTCATCCTTCTCCGCACTACCTACGCAGACAAGCTCTTAAAAATAAGGGTTCTTTGCAGCACCGTAAATTGAGAAAAGAGCCCTCTTCTTATCAAGAAGTCCTTTATATACTGTTCTATAAAAAAGGTTGTGATGCTACATTATATTATCTTGGTTTATGTTGGATATGTTATTGGTTTCTAATGAGTTTCGCCACTGAAATGCTCTTCAGACTGCATCATTTACAGAATACTGATATAAGTTATTATTACTTTATCTCAATCGCATATATATGAAGAAAACCCTTTGGTGAGAATCCATCAATATTTTTTTTTTCTTAAAGTGCACATTTCAGTCAGAAATATCAGATCAAATCTTTTGTTTTGAGGTGTAGGTCTATTCCTGATACTAGAAACATAGCAATGTGTCTTTCTTCAATATTAATATTAGACTTTTTGGGTTATTGGACTATTTCTGTTAGCTTTTAATTGAATAAATAATCTTTAATTATGGCCCATCACAACAACTCTGCTTCAATAGGAAATGTATCAACATAGTAAAGAAAACTATGCATCAAGCCTTATAGATCAACAAAGGAACTTTAAGGGAAATAAAACAAAGGTGATGGCTATAATTGCAATTTAAGCATATATTGCTCATAAAGGCCTGGGAAACTGAAAACCTCACATCAGTGTTTTGTTCTGAGGAAAAGCTGTTTACTTCAGAGTTTTGCCAATTGACCCTTTTCACATGGACAGGTTTCTCAGAAGCGGAAGTCGTCATGGGTAAACTTTTATAGCAGTGAATGAGAGACTACGTTAAATATATATTTTTGTGTTCCCATTTGCTCAAATAGGAAAATAAAATCTCCAAAATAAAATGTTCACAAATAGAGAGAGATTGAGAATGGCAGTCAGAAGAGAGAAAGATATCAACTTAATCGTCACTCCCATGGCCTCTGTATTAAAAAAAAACACTCTCACAGCAGCATTAATTTTTGTTGTTGTTGACGTTGTTGTTTTTTGTTTTTTTTTTTTGGTAATTTGATGCAAATTAAGGTAAAATAATGCAATGTACATTTACGATGCTGATGACATTGAAAAAAGTCATCATCACAGTCTGTAAAAAAGCAAAAAGGCAGTGTGATGTCATGGTATGGCGACAAAATATTTAAAGAATATAGCATTTGCTATTACTCATAGGGTGTCAACAATAGCCTGATGAATAGGCCTAACACATTTAAAAAAAAACTAATTAACACTGACGCTATCAGATGTAAATACCCTTTTTACTCAATTACTAAAATGCTATGATATTTTTTATTTACCTTAGTACTGTTATGATTGCCATGGTAACGTCAATGGTACTTTCACTTTCAGTGCTTTAGTGTTGAGTGAGTGTTAAGATAGTCCTTCTGGCGGAAAGTGTCTTTTACCTGCAGTCGTTCATTCATGTGCAGATTATGAAGTCAATACTTTCTTCATCGCTGGCAAACGATGTTTTTCAATGTTTTGTTTAAATGAATGTAGGTAAATATCCAATCTCTCTTTGTTGTCTTAGTTTCCTCGAGTATCTCGTTACTCTGAGAGAAACGCTCCAAGCGAGTCAATGAGCTGTTCGAATAAATTACGAACCGATTCAATTCACTGCAGTGAATCGACTCAAAAAGAGAGATTCATTCACGAAAATCACTTTAAAGTTCTTCTGATCCTAAACGCCCAAAAAAGACACTGCATTTTGTGCTTGAACATGAAGAAATGGCAAACATAGTTAGAATAGTAATGTAGAATTAGTTCTGCTTATTGACTGATTTCTGTTTATGGAGCTTTGTTTTAGGCCTATGTTATGTTTGCTGCCTTTGACAAAAAAAAATTGGTTTGTGCAAATCCTTTACAACAGGACTACCAAAGTCTCATTTATTGTGTAATGTATCTCGAAACATATGATTTATTCCATGGTATTACATAAACAGTATTACAAAATTAATTTGCATTATTAAGAATAAAGTGGTGGTCACACTAGACTAGTTAGGACGCAAAATGACTTTGGACACTGCATTATTATATTCATTTTAAATTCAAAACATAAATTCATCATAGGCCTATAACACTAATAAATCCAAAATGTGCAATGCTACAAATCGTACTCGGTTACTAACGTAACCTCGGTTCTCTCTAGAGAGGGAACGAGTACTGCGTAATATCTTACGCTATGGGGAAACACTCTTTCCTCGAGATATTGAAGCCAAAAATTATCCTTAATTTTTAATCATGCAAAACGCTTTTGCAGCAGCAAGCAGACAAGGGCGAGACAGCTCGCGCGCCCATTGGCTGCCTTGCTGGAAAAGCTGCAGCCTATCGAGTGAGGCACTGCGTGACGTAATGACGAATGGGGGCGCTTCGCGCCCATTTCGTCATGTCCCGCCAGTAAAGGCGTGGTCTCGCCCTATAATACCCTCGATAGCTGTATTTCCTCTGATTTTTCAACGCCGAAGCGAACCAGAGCGTATTCCAAGCACGGCAAGATACGCAGTACTCGTTCCCTCTCTAGAGAGAACCGAGGTTACGTTAGTAACCGAGTACGTTCTCTTACGAGAGTATCTCTCGTACTGCGTAATATCTTACGCTATGGGGAACACCATGCAACACGCCGTGCTGGTAGGGATCCAACACCAAAGTCCCAGGGGCCGAAGCCCGGGGCGCATATAGTGCATAATCACCATAAACTCACAGAGAGTGAGGGAAGAGAGGCTAGAAGCATCATTCCCTGTAAATAGCATCCGAAGGAGCTGATCATGTGACAAATAGACCATACCGTCAGGGTGAACATTCAGCCTGAACTGGGTGGCCACAAGTGTGTCGACAATTTAATGAGCTGCTGTACCGGTCAGTGAGCAATACGCAGGTCAAACTCAGTATCTGAGCCGCACAGCGGGCAGATAGCACTGAACTTTATACCGCCAAAAGCTTAGCTTGCAAGGCGGGAACCTCCAGGTTATAGTATTTTATAAATGTAGACGGCGAGGCCCAGCCCGCGGCCATACAAATATCTTGCAGGGTAACCCGCTAGACCATGCCCACGAGGAGGCCATGCCTCTTGTGGAGTGCGCTCTAACACCCAAAGGGCACTGTAGGCCCTTAGCAGTGTAAGCCAGCGCTATGGCACCGACTATCCATCTGGATAGGCTCTGTTTCGAAGTGGCAAGTCCCTTAGCACGGCCGCCAAACGAAACGAAAAGCTGCTCAGTCTGTCTGAAACCAGACGAGCGGGACACATAAGCCCTTAGTGCCCTGACAGGGCAAAGGAGACTCGCGTCCTTCTCCTCATTGAGAACCGGAAGGGCAGACAGGGAAATCACCTGTGCCCTGAACGGTGTGTTGAGGGATTTTGGCACGTAGCCGTGCTTCGGTTTGAGTATGACCTTTGAGTCATTAGGTCCAAACTCCATGCATGACGCGCTCACTGAGAGCACTTGCAAGTCCCCTACGCGCTTCACTGAAGCAAGAGCCATAAGAAACGCTGTCTTGAAAGACAAGTGTTTGATGTCTGACGACTGGATTGGCTCGAATGGGGCACCTTTCATGGCCTCCAAGACCGTGGAAAGGTCCCATGTCGGAACTGAAGGGGCCTGGGAGGGTTTAGCCTCCGAGCTCCTCTAAGGAAACGCACGACTAAGTCGTTCTTTCCTAGTGACTGGCCAGACACCGGTTTTACAAACGTTGCTATGGCCGCCACGTATACTTTGAGCGTGGAAGGGGTCCTGCCCTTATCCAGTAGCTCCTGAAGGAAGGAAAGCACTTCCGTAACCCCGCAGTCTACAGGTGAAAAGCTCTACGCTTGACACCAAGCAGAGAACACAGACCACTTCGAGGTGTAGAGCCGTCTGGTAGACGGGGCTCTAGCCTACGCGATCGTGTTTAACACTCCCTCTGGGAGGTCAGCGGGTACCCGTTGATGGCCCATGCGTGCCGGGACCACAAATCCGGGCGAGGATGCCAAATCGAGCCTCCCGCCTGAGAGAGGAGGTCTCTCCTCAACGGTAAAGGCCATGGGGCAGCGCTGGTCAGCTGCATCAGGACAGGGAACCACGACTGGTTTGTCCAGAGCGGAGCTATGAGTAGCACTGGGCATCCCTCCCTCCTGATTCGCTCCAACACCTGAGGCAGGAGTGAGACAGGGGGAAAAGCATATAGGGGGGGGCGGCGGGGCCAACATGGGCCAGCGCGTCCCGGCTTTTCGAGAAGAATCTCGGGCAGTGAGCGTTTTCTTGGGACGCGAACAGGTCCACCTGCGCTTTGCCAAACGTTTCCCACAACAGCTGGATCGTCTGCGGGTGCAGAGACCATTCTCCTGCTGGGACGTTGTTTCTGGACAGCCTGTCTGGCCCCACATTTAGGTGACCAGGCACATGCGCCGCTCTCAGCGAGAGCAGGTTGTGCTGAGCCCAGACCAGGAGGCGTTCCGTCAGCCTGTAAGGTTTCGGGACCTGACGCCGCCCTGGCGATTCATGTACGCCACCACTGACATGTTGTCCGACCGGACCAATACGTGGTGGCCTATTATCTGGGGACAGAAGCGCCTTAGCGCTTTGTCGACTGCTATTAATTCCAAGCAGTTTATGTGAAGGAGCTTCTCCCGTACTGACCATAGGCCAGCTAGCGGTCTGCCCTCGAGCAGCGCTCCCCGCCCCGATGTGGAGGCGTCCGTAGACACCACCTTCACACCCGAGGCGATCCCCAGACTCACACCTGACTGATACCAGTCGGTCACTTTCCACGGTTTCAGAGCTGAAACGCACTGAAGGTCGACCCTGAGGCGAAATAGACCCGCGGTCCACGCCCTGGGGGAACTCGTGCTTTTAGCCATAGCTGCAGTGGGCGCATGCGGAGCAGGCCCAACTGGAGTACGGAGGCTGCTGAGGCCATCAGACCCAGCATTTTCTGAAACCTTCTGAGCGGGACTATAGAGCCGTGGCGGAAGGATCTCGCGACGTGCTGAATATTCAATCCGCGCTCCGGTGACAGGCGTGCTGTCATGGATAGCGAGTCTAACACTGTTCCCAGAAAGGAAATTCTCCGACTGGGGAGCAGTGAGCTTTTCGCCCAATTGACTGTAAGGCCCAGCTCCTCGAGGTGCTCGAGTAATGCGGCCCTGTGTTCTATGAGCTCCGTTCGTGAACGAGATAGAATCAGCCAATCGTCCAAGTAGTTCAAAACTCGCATGCCCCGAAGTCTCGGGGGGGCGAGGGCCGCGTCCATGCACTACGTGAACGTACGGGGTGCTATGGACAGGCCGAACGGCAGGACTGTGTATTGATATGCCTGGCCCTCGAAGGCGAATCTCAAGAATCGCCTGTGATGGGACGCTATTTGTATTTGAAAATAGGCGTCTTTCAGATCTATTGACATGAACCAGTCTCCTTGGCGCACTTGCGCGAGGATTTTCCTGGTCGTAAGCATTCTGAACTGGCGCTTCCCGAGCGTTCTGTTCAGCAGTCGCAGATCTAGAATGGGTCTGAGCCCACCATCTTTTTTCGGTACCAGAAAATATCTGCTGTATAAGCCCCCTTCGCCCTGAGATAGAGGTTCTATAGCCCCTTTTCTCAGTAGTTTCGCTATCTCGGCTCGAAGTAGATGAAACACTTCGCTATACACCGTAGTTTCGACTCGCGCCGTATAACGGCGGGGGCGTCGAGCGAACTGTAGCGAACAGCCTCTCGCTATAGTGTTCAACACCCATTCTGATACCCCGGGAAGCCTTGACCACGCATCTGCGTGAATAGCTAGGGGTAGAATGAAATCTGGGCTCTGGCCGCGGCAGGACGGCGGCTCGAGAGCCCCTGTGTACTGGGAACACAGCACCGTGTTTACAGCGTTCGAGGCGGGGGGCGCGCTGATCACAGCGGGCAGCCTGGCCGCGCTCAGCTTCTCTATGGCGGGACGCGCAGAGAAAGCGAGCGGGGCGAATCCTGTGGGATTCGGCGCGTGTGAGGGAATGTGGGCACATTTACTAAATGCGGCACATTTACTACACTGAGAATACTGTCAGCTCGCGCGACTAAATCACTGCTGTGTTTACAGCGTGCGAGGCGCGCGCTGATCACAGCCGGCAGCCTGGCCGCGCTCAGCCTCTCTGTGACGGGTTGTGCAGAGAAGACGAGCGGGGGCGAATCCCGTGAGATTCGGAGTGTCTGTGAGAAACGCGGGCGCGAGACAGCGGGCACATTTTCTGCACGAAGAACACTCGGCTCGCGCCGAATGAATCAACGCTGTGTTCACAGCGTGCGAGGTGCGCGCTAATCACAGCGGGCAGCCTGGCCACGCTCAGCTTCTCTGTGACGGGTTGTGCATAGAAAACGAGCGGGGGTGAATCCCGTGGGATTCTGCGTCAGTGAGGAAATGCGAAAACAGCGGGCACATTTACTGCACTGAGAACACTGTCGGCTCGCGCCGACTAAATGTGTGTTAGTTTCGTTTTTACAGAAACCAAGGGACACGCATCGTGTAGTGTAAGCGGGCATTGTATGGGCGCGTTCACTACATTTTCTGCACAACCAACATGAGTTGGTTTATTTGTGCTAGCCCTGCACCGTGGCGGGCTGTGTCTGGGTGTGGGAATGGGCACTGGGACGTGGGCATTCTTACAACACTCGTAACACCATCGGCCGTGGCCGGAACACCAGAAAATGCACTCTTTATTGGATTTATCTGGGTAGCCATAGAAACGGCTTTTGTGCGCAGGCAAGCGGGCTGAGACACCGGCTGCTTCACTGCGAAATACACTGGGACAGTCACAACGCATGGAACTGAACGAGCGAGAAGTTTTGGTGGAAATCCGGCCGCAGCGGGATCTGAACACCGTCACTTTCCTAGAGAGACTAGGAAGGCCTTGAGACCTCGGGCTTTACCTCAATCCTCGGCCGGGGCCCGCGCTGAGGGGGGCGGCGTCCAGCAGAGCGAGAGCGCGGTGTTTGATCTCGGGCCTGGCGGCGCTGCTAGTTAGCCGAAACGACGGCCTTTGTGCGCAGGCAAGCGGGCTGTGGAACCAGCTTGCTCACTGCGAAATACACTGGAACAGTCACATTGCTTGGAACTGAACGAGCGAGAAGTTTTGGTGAAAATCCGGCCGCAGCGGGAACTGAACACCGTCGCTTTCCTAGAGAGACTAGGAAGGCCTTGAGACCTCGGGCTTTATCTCAATCCTCGGCCGGGGCCCGCGCTGAGGGGGGCGGCGTCCAGCAGAGCGAGAACGTCGAGGAACACGGAGCGCTCAGCTTCCGTCATCTCGGATAGCGTTAGCCACAAATGTATCTCACCATTCAGACCGATGTAATCCACGGCTTGAGAGAGCGGACGCATCGGCTCAGTTTCAATGCCGTCTCCGGTAAGTTTGTCGAGCTCAAGTGCGGACGCGGCGGCAGACGGCGGCCGCTGTCAGTCTGGGAGCGACTCGAGCGAAGCCGGCGAAGCTGGCGGGCGAACCGGCGAGCTTTGGCGGGCTGGAAATAGCTCGGGCGCGCGCAGGGCGCGGCGCTTCTTGCGGCGCGGCATCACGGCGGGCTGGGATGCGGGCTCGGAGAACGAAGCTAGGCGAGTCCGCAGAGTCACCATAGGCAAGCGTTCACAATGATGGCATCCGCCGTCAGCGAGCGGGGTGGCCGCGTGATCCTCACCCAGGCAGGACACGCAGATGACGTGGCGGTCCTCGTCGCTGAGTGGGGCTCGGCAAGAACCACAGGAAAGCATCTTTAAAAAGACGCAGCTCTTTTAGAACAGTAGAAATGGGTGTTGCGTCACGTAAGCAAACACACACACACTTAGCAGAGTAAAAGGATATAGTACGCCGGAAAGCGCAGCAGGTACGGCAGTTGAAGGCGGCTGGGCCAGCGACTTCAGAAGATGGCACGTCCCGCTGAGAAGGCTACAAGTCAACGGCGCGGCTTCTCACTCTGGATCCCGCGATGCGTGAGCTTCGCGTGAAGAATGAAAAAATCAGAGGAAATACAGCTATCGAGGGTATTATAGGGCGAGACCACGCCTTTACTGGCGGGACATGACGAAATGGGCGCGAAGCGCCCCCATTCGTCATTACGTCACGCAGTGCCTCACTCGATAGGCTGCAGCTTTTCCAGCAAGGCAGCCAATGGGCGCGCGAGCTGTCTCGCCCTTGTCTGCTTGCTGCTGCAAAAGCGTTTTGCATGATTAAAAATTAAGGATAATTTTTGGCTTCAATATCTCGAGGAAAGAGTGTTTCCCCATAGCGTAAGATATTACGCAGTACGAGAGATACTCTCGTAAGAGAACTGCAGCTTCAATTTTAATTCAGCTAAGGTCACGCCGTATCAAAGTTCTATGGTCACAAATATTCACATGATACAAATCCACAGGTCAGATCTGATCAAACTTGAACTTCATTATGCAGAGAAATGCAAAACTTTGTATATGAGCTCGTTTCTTAAGCTGCTTAAGGTGATCTTTCCTTGTTAGCTGATGTAACATCTCAGGTGAGACTGATTTTCTTGCAGTAGCCTAGTCACAAATTGTGTAAACAAGGCCTGCATCACGTGTTCCTCAGAAGCCCCGACACCTGCCCTGACATTCCACTGAGACTCTGCAACGATGCGAGAGGTTGCAGCCTCTTCACTCACAGCAAAACAGCATGAGAACAGAGAGCATTTCGCCTGAAACGACTGCTCGCTGCGTGCATCACATTAGAAGCTCCTGATTGTGCGATAATGTTTCGTTCTGAATATTTTCAGCTATGAGCGCTTTGGGATCTAACCGAACGGCATAACCGTGACTCATCTGCTTTTATTAAGGTCAGTCGAAACATCCAAAAGACATAAATTCCTCCAAATGCTTTCCAAACCTAGTTTCCAACAGAGACCCCCACTGAGACACCGAGTCCTCGGCGCTCGAGGGTCAGGGGCATGAGAGATCATGAGACCTCCGGGTGAGCCGCCGCTGGACTCGTGATGTTCTGCCGAGGCAGCCAAACGGAGCAGCTGTTCTCTGTGTGCGAGTTGCTCAAAACCGCTAACGCGCCCTCCCCTCCTGCTGCCCCACACACGCGGTTAATTCTCCCTGGTGGCTGAACACGATGAAGCATCAGCAGAGAGAAAGAGAAAGAGAGGGACTCATCAGACGCGTAGCCTGAAGCAAATGAAATGCTCCCGACTCGGCCACAATCGATGACACCATCATCTCCTGCTCTAGATAATGATATCTGCGGTCGGGTGCATTAGAAAGAGCGAGCGCGTGCCTGTGTTTGTGCGTACGTGTGTGTAGTGACCTGGATATCTCTTTTACCTTCTCCTTTGTGATGCTGCGTAATCTAAGATTCACTAATGAGAAAATGCGCCCACTTCTCATTCATCCGTCAAGATGATCTTTCCATCCTATGTAATTGTTTCGTTTCTGCCTCAGACGCCCACTTTCGATGCGTATTGCATGCAAATCTGAAAGGCGCTTGCGATAATCGCAAACTCCAGCAACGCATCATTTATAATTTTTATTATAGGCATGAATTTAGTCATTTATACTTTCATGGTGTCATTTTCTATGTTAATTCGAATGGGGTGAACATTAGCAACAAACCCCTCCCTTCAACCGTTTGTATTTCCTCTCACTTACGATCATGTCTTTCAGGTGTCAAAAGCTCTGCAACAATTACAACAGCCTCTCTAAGCGGAAGGCACTTTCCAAAACATTCACCAAAACATTTGCAAGAGCTAATTTTGCATGGAGCGATGAAAAAAAAAGGTGCATAATTTATGAAGAAACACTCAGCGATATATCAAAACTTCGATTCCTAGTTTAAACGCGGCAGCAATTAGCTACCTTGATGTGCAGCTAATAGAACATCTGTGCATGCTGCTGCACGCATCCACATGCCTGACATACGGCGAGAAAATGAGCTAATGCCTGTCTAAATATCTTTTTATATGCATCCAGAGAAAGAACTCAGGAACATAGCGGAAAATGTTTTTCACTACTAACCGCATTGCAACAGGTACTCAGAGACTCAGTAAGAATGAGGGGGAAATCAATGCAATATTAGCATAATAAGCTAACTGCATTGCAGTGAATTTATCATGGTTGAGGAGAATTGTTGGGCATATCATAAAGTGAAGAACCCCTTAAAATCATAATGCCTCGAGTGGTATATTACTTTTAATGCAAATATGATAATATTATAAAATAATGTTTAATAAAAAGTTGCATTTAATAGTGATGTAATAAACAATTGTTCTGGACTGTAATATACTAAGAATGTTTATGGTTGCACAGTCGTAGAAACATTTTTTTTTTTTTTTGCATTCATCAGAAGTAAGAAAGTTTGAAAGCGCGGTTAAAGAGTAAATGACAGAATTGTGGGGTTTTTTTTAAATACCAGAATTGTTTTTACCGCTTCCAATCAAACTGTACTGCAGTCTGTGCTTTCTTCTGCACTGGAAGCACCTGTCACACCAAAACAAATTCATTGTGTGTGTAAACATACTTGGCAATAAAGTTCTTCCTGATCTGATTCTGATTCCTAATGTAGAGCCTCAGGCTCTTAATCCTGGTATTAAGGCGTTTTAGTTGATTAGATCACAAGTAGACGACACATTCCTGTTTACACCTGGTGTTTTAATCCGTATTTTGTGTATGCTTTTAACCACTTCTGTCCTGATTTCTTGGAGGGGAGGGTCTATGCTCAGATAAATGTATGGGTTTTTTCAGATGTTTCAATCTAATGGACAAAATAACCTCGCGTGATGTAGGCCTACATATGAATGCGCCCCGAGATGACAGAAAAACATACGGAGAGCATCAGCTTTTGTTTCTGCTCTGACAGACGCAAGACCAGCCGAACGCTGTGAGTGTGTGTAAGAAATCAGGAATGGTGAGAGAACATTGTGCTTTACGTTTTTCATCTTCAAACCAAACTTGGGTCTTCAGCCGACAAAGTTTAAATCCCGTCTTGCTCGAGCTCTTCCAATAATGTTCACACATTAGACATTAGTTCAGTGAACGGAGAGTAGACGGTCTATTGTGGCTGTTTATATACATGATATTCTATCTGGACAGCACGGATGGAACCACAGAGCAAAGTTTGAGGGAAAAGATTGACTGATCATCCAGATTTTCTGACAATTATATTCACCAAACATGATTATAAAACAAACATGTTGACATCAGGACTAAAATCGGCAAGGTTTTCTCTTCAAATGAACTTCACATTTATTTAGCATCTTTAGTGTCGTAGCATATCTCTGGCAGGAAATGAAATCAACAGCTTCTATAAACATCACCTGCATCTGTCCTCGCCACTCCTTTGGCTGTTTTTGTGTGTCTCTCGCTACAAAGGAACAACAGCACGCCACAAAGAACAGCTCCCACGGGCCCTGCTAATGCGCTAACATGCCGGGCTCTCTCCTCCACTACCGCTGTTTACCGTGATGGGGACTGACAACCACACACAGTACACAAGTCAACGTGCAAGCCTAAATTAGCTCCCAAACCGCTGCGCATTAATTATGAATTGAGAATAATTGCAATGGGACACGCCAGAGTCAATGCGTTTGGACTGAGTGCTAAGTGTAAATATGACTATGCTTAGGAGAAGGACAACAAGGCAGCAATCAAACAGAAGTCAGAAACACTCTCTTACATATGTGCTCATATATTGTACTTGCTGGGGATTGTGTTGAATCAAACATGATATCACAGCAACATAATGAATATTCAGGATAAGTTCCGTGTTAGCATGAGCGCGAGACTAACCGTTGTTAAAGCAAATCAGCAAATGAAGGGCTGTTTTTCTATGCCAGTTTTCTCAGGGATGTGGAAGGTTACAGACACTGTTAGACTTTGTGAAAGGCTTCTTTTTATCTTTGTGAAATGAAGATGAGGTTGAAACCGCCAGGCCGTGTGTCATAGCTCATACAGTGCTAATAAAATTCCCTGTGAGTGTACCCAGACGCCTCCGAATTGAGACACACTCTATTATAAAGTCACATTACTAAGGTTGCTTTATTGTAGAGAGGGGAGCTATTTGTTTCCCCTTTGGCCTACTCTTAGACGTTCCCCTCTGGTATTTGAAATGCAGTCAGATGACTCAGTAACTCAAGGACAGAAATATTGTTATGAACAGCTCTTTGTGTTCTGATCTAATTAACTCATGATCTATCTAGAACCTAATAAAAGAGCATATTAACATGAACCAATGTCAGTGGGTTGAGATAATTGACTAAAGCACAAATATTAATGTTTTCAAGGCAGTAAAAATAGTGTTAGTTTTTGGATTTGGTATTTTCTGTTTTTCGTTTGGGATTTCTGTTGACTGTATATGAATCGAAATGTATTGAAATGCAATACAAGAAAAATGAGACCCTGAAATTATGTTTAAAACACAGTTTTACATCATTTTTGATTTGACTGCTTGATGTTCTGGTGATGATGCCACTTGAATCGAATTACACATTATGGCCTAATGGTTAGAGAGTCAGACTGGTAACCCAAAGGTTCCCGGTTTAATTCTCAAGAAAGGTGCCACAAAATGGCTGCTCCGGGTGTGTGTGTCCACGGTTTGCAGTGTGTCTGTCCTCTACACATTCCTAATGTGTGTGCACTATCTTGAATGGGTTAAATTAAGAGGACAAATTCTGAATATGGCTTACCACACTTGGCCTTCACATGTCACCTATTCTTATCAACAGTGTTTCATTTCCAAAATTTAGGATCAATCGCACTCTGTAGCCCAAACCACCTTTCTAGGCGGTCTGTGGTATGGTGCGCTGCTTTAGAAAACCACTTTCACACCAACCAAACAAACTGAACCCTTACATCAAAAACTCCTATAGGTTAGAGGTTTATTAAAATGCATTGCGGGAATTGGGAAATATCAGTGAAGTGCTGCCGAGCAAACACTACGATGTTAACTTCTTCCCAAGGGTTCGGCTGAAATGCAGAATATTCCTTCAACATCTTCAGCCCGTCAGTATCAAAACAGGCAGCAAGTGTGAGTCTCTTAAGAGTGTGTAAACCAAAATCCCTCCCATCTCTCTAGAGGCAAAGGGTAGAAAGATGCGACGGGAATGTTTTCTTTTGCTGTTTGGAATAGAGTCATTGAGATGTAGAGTCCCAGCAGACGTCAGGCTCTGATATCTATAAAACATACTTCGATAGGGATCAAACGCTTGGAACCCACGGGTCTCCTCCTCCGCCGCTCGTTCTGTTCTACTCGTTTATCCATGCAATTGGCGGAGGAGTCCCAGACAGGGGAGAAAGCAAAGCATGTTAGTACACACGTCAGAGGTGCAGCGCTAATGCCTGACCCAAATATGCCGCCAAAGCTTGCCGTTTCATGTTAGGAGGAGTGGTACTAGTAAGATAATGCGCTGCTAAACTGGGTAACAGGGACAGGCGTGCCAAGAGGAAACCAGAAGGGTTACAACCAGCTAATGCTGTGACAGCGATCCTCGTATTCTCCTGAGCTGCTTTTACAACAGTCTTTCCAATGGGCTGATTCTATGTCTGATGTCATCATCCTTCGTTCTTCATCTGTACGTGAAAAACGCAAAGGACGCAAAAAAAGCTACGTTTTTAGTACCCTGTTGTCGTGTAAACATACCCTGAATATCCACCTTAAATTTAACATAAGAGAGGGAGCAGCCATTTGAACATTAGTAAATAAAGGAGCTATGTATGATGACAAAATGAGCTTCATACACTAGACGATAAAGTATATAGTGCATAATAAAAGTGAATTGTGTGAATTTTATGGGTGACTGTTCAGATGATCATTGGTCAAAATGTGCAGTTTTCCACAGAGCACAGAGCATGTATTACTGTATCCCACAATACCAATAGTGTGCACGTGCAGTATAGTGTACACTAAATATAGTGTATAAGTAAGCAATTTGTTTTCTGTCAGAGCCCATACTTCTTCATCTCATTTATCTTATTGTCAAAAGTCTCGAAAATATCTGCAATATAGTCAGTATCTCAACATTAAGACCCTAACCTGTTTCCTTGCCATTTTCAGTGATTTGTGCTTTGTTCTAATGCTTTTGGTATTTGCTGAATGATATTGATTTTGGACACTGACTTGATTTATCAGCTGTGTCTGAAACCTGAAAGTGAAGAGAGGCACCAAGGTACGTGTGTAACTTTTTGCCTTCTAAAATCCCTTAATCTTTATTGTTGATTTATTTTAAGTAGCATAGACGTGTCCTTCTCCATCCCACAATCCTGTGCATGTGATGGAGTAAACATGGCATCTGATGGAGCGACTGAAAGAAGAAAAATGTTCCTGTTTCATGATTACATTTATATATATATATAATTAAATATGAGCTTGGTTGTCTCTAAAATTTACCTGAATTTGTTCTAGATCATTAGGTGTGATCTAATGGTGTCTTAAAAGTCAGTCTGATAACAGTTTCCTTCCTGTTTAAGTATGTTTTTGGTTTTAAAATATGTCTTCTATCCAGGCTAAATATTAAGAGAACTATGACGTGTAGGTTGAAGTCTCTGGGACGCTTTCAAAAAATTGCTGTATTTGTTTCAGGTCATCATGAAGGGTGAATTTCTGTCTATTTTCTAAATGCATCTAAATTATCGTATTGTGAACCATGCGTATATTTTATTGGTTTCACTTTATTTTGATGGTCCCTTTAACACATCATGTTGACTATAAGTAAAGTTGCACCTACATGCCTACTAACTCTCATTAGTGTTAGTAGAGTATAAGTAAACTGGTAGGGTTTGGGTTAGAGTTAGTTGAGATGTACTTGCAAAGTTACTTATAGTCAGTAGAACTAGAATCTGTTGGAGGAGCATCACAATAAAGAGTTAATAATCATACAGTCTACTAATATTCTAATGAGAGTTAGTTGCCATGTCGTTGCAAAGTTACTTAAGCCCCTTTCACACAGCACTTTGAACCCGGCAAATTGCCAAAGTGCCTTCTGTGTGAACGCAAACACGACCGGGATTGATGCCGGGATCGATCCCGGGTTGAGGACCCAGTAACGCTGCCGTGTTCAGACCCGGAACGCGCGCTGTGTGAACAAAAGCCAGAACCAATGCCGTAAGGGGTGTGTAATAGTGATGACGCATGTGCCATCGCGCGACTCTGTTGCTCTTAAAAGAAAGTTTGTGTTCGTCATCAACAAAGAAAGAACGAAAAAATGTCTGCAAACTGGAATGAAGCAGAGACAGGAGCTCCTCACAATCCGCGCTGAAGCTGCGATCGTTCGCCAGCTCTGTGGAAAGGTGCACGCGTGCACATGTTTTCGACGCGCAGGTTACACATTTCATCCTGACGTCACGCGGCTTTCCGGGACATTAACGGGTTGTGTGTGAACGCACTCACAGATCCCGGCAAATCACTGGCAGTGTGAATGAACCAAAATCAAACAATCCCGGGACAAATGCCGGGTCACATTATCCGTGTATTTTCCAGAATCTCTGTGTGAAAGGGGCTTTATAGTCCACAGAATGTTCAAAAGGGACCATCAAAATAAAGTGTTACCATTTTATTTTTTTTATTATTATTTTTTAAATGTGTACTCGATCTTTCAGTTTGACTCAGATGGAATAAATTATCTTTCGCTTCTTCCTTTACATTGCGACTTTAAGCGTCCTCAACGAGTTGGCTCAACACAACAATATTGGCTCAACCAATGATGTGATTTTGGGGCGGAGCTACAGGTGACTCGCACATGTGATCCGCTCTGTGCTATCGTGTCTCTGGACCGGAGGAGACTGTGTGCACGCACTGTGGCTGTTCGCTGTTCGAAATCAGACTTCATTCGCCCCATGGAATGCATATTTACACAGTATATATTGCCATTCGCCAAATAGAAAATAGCAATTGTTTGAACAAGTGAACTATTTCAGCTGCAGCTTTAGCATCTATTTATATTATAGGGAGCGGGACGCTTCAGATTCTGGAGAGCATTTGATTGGACAGAAAATCTGATTAGAAGCTGAGGTGATGTCATCAAAATAGTTGATCCATATTTACTGTAAGTTTTGAACACTTATATCTTCTAAATGTGAATTGTGTCATTGTTTTGGAACACACTGGCTTATAACCTTAAGGCTAACATGTTAATACTAAAAGATGTTAAATTTTGATTTCATGCATGGGGACTTTAAAAATGGACTGAGACAGCTAGTGTATGGTACCATTATAACTTTTTTCCCCTGTTAGTTTTTGATCTTTTGGGATTTGATCAATGATATCAATTTTATTTACTGATCGGATTTAGTGACTCACAAGCGTGGCCTTTGCATGGATTTGGTTCATTATAATTCACTGTATTTATCCCAGTATTGAATCCGCTTTGTTGCGCTCTCTCAACCCAGTGCCACTTTTGAATAGCGGGTTTAAAAGAAGGGCTTGTTTTGGTGTCGAGCCTTAGAAGTGTAAAGGAACAAAAAAACAACCCAGAGAGAAATAAAACTGACTTGAGCGATAAGGGCAGATAGAGACAGACACCGTGTGTGTCACATGGCAACAGCACAGGGCTTCTGGCTGGCTTATAATGTGCGTGTTGAAAGGGAGAGACTCTGCATAACAAGAAGCTCGACTCTGAACGGGATCCTCTTGGTGCCACAATGCAGGAAATTGTAGACTACAAACTAAGTGAAAATCTACCCATTTCTCTGACAGGCGGCATGTACGGTGACAGAGTTCTGTAGCCAGCGTGTCACCGCTCGGGTAGACCGCAGCAGTTGGTGCATTAGCGGGAACAGCAATTTCACTCTGCGGAGACTTCGTCTCTAGAGACTTCAGAGAGAATTCTGGAAACTCGGAGAAAATACTTTGTGCATTGGTTTTCCTTTCTTTATATATTCCATCTCTTGTGAATTTGCTTCCCTTCTCCTGGACTCCATTTTTCCTTCACCTCTCTCTGCCCCTTAACGCCCCCTCCCCTCACTGACCATCTGCCCACTCTGTGTTTCTTTCCCTCCTGAGGTTTAGAGTTAAAATCATCCGTCGACCAGGCAGCCATTTAGTAAGCTTGAGCCCTGGAGAGTCAAATCACATACGGTGTGCAATAAAAAGGATGTGACCCACAGAACGTAAGAGTTGAACACAAGAGTTGGAGGTGAGGAGTCATTGTGCGATATAAAAATCTCTTCAATATCTCAAATGTTTCTCCTGAGACTAAAATGAGAACAAATGGACACTTTTTCTTGAGTCTCTGCCACAGAAAAAAAGGAAATAAATTCCAGAGTAATCTCATGTGTGACATCTCGGCAAGTATTCTCTCGGTTATTTCATAAGTGAACAGTTGAGAAAGTAACCGGATGTGTGTCAGTATATTCAGTTTGTGCATTCGGTCTTAAAGTGACAGCAGCCTATTTAATATTCCTGATGTTGTCTGTGTCATTAATGTAAAAATAAAATAAAATACAGCTTTAACAAAGATGAACCTATATTTCATTTCTACAGGGATTTTATATTTAGGCAGCTTGTAGGATATGTGTGCAAAGTAAAACACTTTAAATGTGTAATTAAAAAAATGATATTTTATAATAATATAAAACACCTCAATACTGAAGTGGGCAATTTCCATTTTAATGTCTGTGTAAACTGGATGTGTTATTATTTAAAGGGATATTTCACCCAAAAATGAACATTCTGTCATTAATTACTCACACTTATGTCGTTTCAAACCTGTTAGAGTTTAGTTCATCTTCGGAACACAAATGAAATATGAGATCTTTCTCACTCGTTTTTCTGCAACTACCATTTTGACATGTTAAAAATTTTATAAAGAGATCGTAAAACTAAGATGAACAAAAGTCTTACGGGTTTGTAATAGCATGAGGATGAGTAATTAATGACAGAATTTTCATTTTTGGCTGAACTCTAACCCTTTGTTAGCTTACTTTAGTTAGCTTTATGGAGTAAAAACTGAACTAAAAGATAGAACTGACCATAGAAGCAGACAGCTCTTGCATAAAGAGGTCTAATTAATGCAAATTTTTATTTCTCCACAGAATTTTAAAGAAAATCAGATTTGCAACGTGAAAATATACCCATGGACAGTGCAGTAAAAACCAGTAGAACCTGATTTCACTTCTCATTTTTCACTTACATTCTATAAATAAGACCTGTTTTAAAAGTTATTTAAACTGTTTGTTTTTTTATTGCAACCTTCTGTCATTTTGCTAACTTGAGGAGAGAGTGTTTGTGATTGGCTAAAAAGCTAATAGGCCACTCCCCCGACTTATATATGCTTTCTACAGTGTCTAGAACTGTCACAATGACAGATGTGACATAAGTCATTATCTATACTGTGATATTCCAAAAGAAAAATTGCTTCTACCACCTTTAAGTTTCCTGACCTATGAAAGAGGAACCTCTGTGCATTGAACTTTCCCCCTGGGAGGGCAGGTAAACGAAAGAGGCTCAGTTGAAGGAGAGAGGTGGAAGAGGATGAGAGAGTTGAACGTGTGAGTGAGACGGTGGGAGTCCTGCTTACTGAGGAGTGCTGATAAGACAGCGGAGCTGCTTTCCGAGGTGCCATTTCACTCAAACTGAGCCAGAAAATGAGAACAACTGTGAGGGGAGAAGAATAAACTTCACTTTACATCAAACAAACATAAACGGGCAGCCACAAGTTTCTCTAATGGCAGAATTTATCTGAGTACTAATCAATACGACAGCTGCAGGCTCTGTAGTTTACAGCCTCTGTCCATGCTGAGGAAAAGGATAGACAAGTGTTTTTCTTCTTAGTGTGGTGACAAACCTGAGTACACAAACACATCTATCTGTCTGTCCTTCTGTCCATCAACTGTCCTTTGCAACCATCCACATCACCATGTATAGCAAATATCTAGCATCCCTCAAAACACCTTATAATCCTCATAATGACTTAGTTACCACATCGACACACCCTAGCAATTGCATATCTATCTATCTATCTATCTATCTATCTATCTATCTATCTATCTATCTATCTATCTATCTATCTATCTATCTATCTATCTATCTATCTATCTATCTATCTATCTATCTATCTATCTATCTATCTATCTATCTATCTATCTATCTATCTACCCATCTATCTGTAATTTGTAAAGGTCACAAAGATATTGTTTGGTCCCTTAATATAGATTTTTTTCTTATTGTGAGTTTTTTAAGGTTTTTTAAAGTTTTAATATCATGTGGATAGACAAACAAGAGCTCACACACACACTGGGGAAAAATCCACGCTTATGTATTCTTAATGAGTTATAGGCACTAATGCATATACATTAGTTGGAAATGCGTATGTCAGGTTACTTGATTAACATGTCCGATTACGCGTGCATACGTGGTTGTGAGTGTGAAAGCACCATTACTAGATTTCCAGGAGCTCCCCTGGCACACAAACACACATAAATTAGCTGAGCTACATCACCGTGGAAGCGGCTTTTGTTTTTTTCTCCATCCATTGCAATAATTAATATTCTGCTCTTCTCCATTAGGGCTGCTCAGGATTGCCTGAGATTGATTGTTTGTGTTTGATATTAGTGGCTTTTCAAAGCGACTCCTCTGTGAAAATGAAAGACGGCAGGTGTTACGGCTCAAGAACTGGAAAATTAAATACAGACTTGCACAGCATTATTACACAAATAAGAAATTATGGTAAATGTATCTACCTCAACTGCTAAATCGCAACTGTTTTCCTTGTATTTATATTTTCATTGTACATTGATTGAGTATATTAGTCTCAAAATATTAAATTCTACTTCACACACATTTTTTAACATCTACAGTAGTACAGAGTCAATATTAGAAACTCTGCTGAAGAAAGACTCTAAGAAGAAAATAAGAAATCTTAAAGGAATAGTTGATCTGAAAATGAATTTGGAACACAGAAGTAAATGGACTGCATTTATATAGCGCTTTCATAGACCCAATGGCCACCAAAGCGCTTTACATGTTGCCTCTCATTCACCCATTCACTCACACATTCATACACCGACGGCGGTGTCAGCCGTACAAGGCGCCATCCAGCTCGTCGGGAGCAGCTGGGGTTAGGTGTCTTGCTCATGGACACTTCGACACTTGGTCAGGTGGAACCGGGGATTGAACCACCAACCTTTCGATTTGTAGACAATCTACATGAACCACTGAGCCACTGCCGCCCCAGTGTACAGAAGTACATTTTATTTTAGAGCTCGACTTTATGAAAAAGAGCACTTTGGGTGTTTTGCAATATACACTCACAGGCAACTGTTCAACTCCTTGTTAAGGCTGTTTGTTAATGCAAATATCTTATAAGCCGACATGGAAGCAACTCATTCTATTTAGGCATGTAGACATGTACTGTAGATCTGCTGAAGTTCAAAATGACAATGAGAATGTCGAAGAAAGGTGATCTAAGTGACTTTGGACGTGGCATGGTTGTTGGTGCCAGATAGGCTGATCTGATTATTCCAGAAACTGATCTACTGGGATTTTCACGCACAACCATCTCTAGGGTTTGGCAGTTCTGTGGGAGAAAATGCCTTGTTGATGCCGTAAGTCGGAGGAGAATGACCGGACTGGTTTAGCTGATGAAAAGGCAGCAGTAACTTAAATAACCACTCGTAACAACTGAGATCTGCATAA
Source organism: Chrosomus eos (assembly GCA_036326025.1). NCBI lineage: Eukaryota > Metazoa > Chordata > Actinopteri > Cypriniformes > Leuciscidae > Chrosomus > Chrosomus eos. The sequence continues at coordinate 6,208,641 of CM070828.1, read as the reverse complement.
GAGCATCTCTGAACGCTCAACACGTCCAACCTGGAAGCAGATGAGCTAAAGCAGCAGAAGAAACGCATCGATGACACTCCTGTCAGCTAAGAAAGAAACTAAGGCTACAATTCACACAGGCTCACCAAAACTGGACAATCGAAGACTGTAAAAAACATTGTCTCAATTTCTGCTGCTACATTCAGATGGTAGGGTCAGAATTTGGCATAAACAACATGAAAGCATGGATCCATCCTGCCTTGCATCAACGGTTCAGACTGTTGGTGGTGTAATGGTGTGTGTGATCATTTTATTGGCATAATTTGGGGCTCTTAGTATCAATTGAACATCGTTTAAACACCACAGTCTTCCTAAATATTGTTGCTGACCATGTCCATCTCTTTATGACCAAGTGAACACATCTTCTGATGGCTACTTCCAGCAGGATAACACAACATGCCACAAAGCTTAAATCATCTCAAACTGGTTTCTTGAACATGACAATGAGTTCACTAAACTCAAATGGCCTTCACAGTCACCAGATCTCAATCTAATAGAGCAGTTTTGAGATGTCTTGGAACAGGATTGACATCATGGATGTGCAGCCGACAAATCTGCAGCAACTGTGTGAAGCTATCATGACAATATGGACCAAAATCTCTGAGGAATGTTTCCAGCACCTTGTTGAATCAATGCCATTAAGAATTAAGGCAGTTCTGCAGGCAAAAGTGGTACCGGTACTAGCTATGTAATAAAGTGATATAATAAATACTTTTTAATAATGTATTAGTGATACTAATAAAGTGGCTGGTGAGTGTATTTTGTTCTTTTGTTCCCCTACCAAACAATATCATATGGTTTTGGATCATCATGAGTGTAAATAAATGCTTGAAGAATTTTCATTTAAAAGTGAACTAACCCTTTAAAAGTACCCCAGGGTTAACCGTAATGACATAACATGATGGAACATATAAATATTGACATTTCTGACATTGCAAGTAAGATTTTCAAACATTTACCAGTTCCAAGACCGCTAATGCAGTTCACAAGTACCAAGCCCTATTGAAACCGTAAGAGCTCCTGCAACAAAACTCGATGTGACATGGTCAGACATCCAGAGCTGAGAGCAATTTTACCAGCTTCATTTTGATTCCGTGAGTGAGAGGAGCCTTGAAATGGAAATATTGAGGAGGAGATGGCAGTGATGCTTTCTATGCGGAAGAGTTTAATAAAACCAGAGACAGGTTGTATTCAGACCATCAAGTCCACAAACACTGCGGTAGCTGCAGGGTGGTCTTCATACAGGTCTTGTCCCGTACAGAGAGAGGCATACAAATCACGCAGACATAATCCAATCAATCTCAGACGTTCAAGCCCTTCCCAACAAGCTGCGCGGACACAAACAATCCCATATTAGGACAACGACTGACCTTTAAGATGATTATTTTATACAGATCCATGGTTATTTTTCATTCAAATCTATGTATAACCAAATGTACCCTGTAATTAATAATGACCATCAGGTTATAATCAATCTAAAGATCCAGTTTATACATTTTGATATGTTTTTTTTTCCACGCCAAGTGATCTATTTAAAATCTCTCTAATGAAAGCGTTTCCATTTTCATCCATAATTCTGGAAGAACGGAAAGCGCTTTTTGTTCTCCTCCTGCAGGAGACTCATTTAAAAATGAATGTGCTCAGTGTGGGGGCAGTCCAGTATAAGGCTGTTGTTTGTCAACGTTGAAAACTGTGACACAGGGTCACTTTCAATAGCGTGAATGTGAGCTGAATACAGGATGAAAGTGTGCCCGGCTCTTTGATATTCGTCAGGGGTTGCTGCGGCCCTATGCATCGCGTCGCATCCTCATCCCTCCCACATCTCCTGTATTTGAGCTTCCTCTGAAGAGCTCGGGGTATTTTTAAGTCCAGAGGGCCTGAAAGGTTCATCACCTCGGATATGAGAACAACGCAGACACTGTTTGGGGTTGAGCTGGGGGGTTTGGGGCGAGAGAAGAATCGGCCGTTTGTTGGAGCCGGGCGCGTCAGACGTCACCCCTACCGTAACCTATTAACGCTTCGGCGGAGACCCCTGGGTTGTGACGCCTCAGGGATACAGGGAACTCTGATAAGGGTTGTTAGAATGTATCCAGCCACTGATATGTAGGGCGGATGTCTTGAAGACATCGAAGACACTGACTCAAGCCATCAGCAGAGTCAGAAATGATTGTGAAATGGGGTCATGGGAGATCCACATGTTCTAGAGCTGTGTGTGTGTGTGTGTTTTGTGTGTGGTGTGTTGTGTGTGTGTGTTGTGTGTGTGTGTGTGGTGTGTGTGTGTGTGTGTGTGTGTGTGTGTGTGTGTGTGTGTGTGTGTGTGTGTGTGTGTGTGTGTGTGTGTGTGTGTGTGTGTGTGTGTGGCCTGGTAAACCTTACATAATGAGGACACAAAGATGGAAATATCCATCCATTGGTTTGGTAATGTAGCCTGGATGCCAGCCCGAACCCCGCCCACAACATTTTTTGGTCGGGAAGTTCGGTCTGGACTCGATCCATTGAGGAGTAATTATGATCAGCCAAAAAATGGTCGGACCAATCAAATTGCCAGGGCGGGCTTTATACGATGATGGACAGATAATCCATCCAATAACGTAATCATCACGTCATCAAACGTATTTCTTTCAAAAATGCTTTTCGTGTTTGCATGCAAGTAGGCCTACTCCGCGAATCCTTAAGTTCTTTTTGCAACACCGGCAAAGATCGTTAACACTCCTTATTTTTTTCATACTTTTTCCAGAGTTCTGTTTGATAACTATGCGTTGCTCAACATACGTCACTTACTGCGTTCCTCTGATTGGTTGTCGGCTCTATCCAATTGAGTGCAGAGTTGTTGTTTTTCCTGGTTCGGTTAAGACACGCCTCATAATCAAAGCCCTATGGAGCAGTCTCAGACTCATGTTCTGACCAGAATATGAGTATGACGAAGTCAGGCTATTGGTAATGGTTACTTAGGGCAAAACATTTATCACAGAGCAGATGTTTAATAATTGTTGAATATCAGTTATTTATCATGTATATATTTATAAAAAAACAAAATTAAAAAAATATTTTATATATATATATAATACTTTTTTACATTTTTTTAAATTTATTTAATATATATATATATTTATTAATTATTTGGAATAATTAAACATTTCTAATATTTTTTGACAAGTATATGTTATGCTCACCAAGGCAAAAGTAAAGACATTTATGTTACAAAATATTTTACTTATAATTTTCTATTCATTAAAGAATCCTGATTTTTTTTTTTGTTTTTAACATTGATAATAATAAAAAACATTATCAATAATGAGCATCAATAATAAGTGATAATAACTGAGCAGCAAATCAGCATATTTTTTGATTTTCTGATTTTTTTTCTGAAGGATCACGTGACACTGAAGACTGGAGTAATGATGCTGAAAATTCCAGCTTTGATCACAGGAATAAATTACATTTAACAATTAAAATAAAACAACATTTTCTTTTAAATTGTAATCATACTTCATAATATTACTGTTTTTACTGCTTTTTGATCAAATGAATGCAGCCTTGGTGAGCAAAACAATAAAAAATAAATCATTATTATTACAAACATTTGACCGATAGTATACTATATATTAACAGTATTACAACAAATATGAACATTTTATGAACCCATTTTAAAGGAAATTAAATGAGAATCAAGTATATATTTTCACAAATAATTTTTCATCAGTAAATTTAATTCGCTTGATTATATAGGGGAAAAAATGCATTATGTATCAGCCCTTAGTTGCTGAATTTCTATCAACAACAACTACCATGATATATGCAGCTGTCGTGGAATATGAAATCGGTCTCACCGCCCACCCGTATAAGTGGTGTGTTTATTACAACACCGTTACATTCAGGTAAAAGCTGCCGATTCTGTCAACGCTACTATTGCCAAGCAATTAGAGCTCCTGAATACAGGAAAAGTGTGAGCAACAGTGCAGCCCTTATCTTTACTATGAGCGCATGACTTAATGGGAACAGTATTAACCATAGTGTGCAGCCATCTGTCCAGAACATTAGTGTGTTAAAAAGCCAAGGGGAAAAAAAAAAAAAGAAAGAAATGAGAAACTACGGCATTACTGGTATTTTTGGCTTCGGAATCACTGTGCACGGCCTCGTGCAGATGGTGAGGTGAAATCGAGAAGTAAGGGTTGTAAACGAAAGGACACAGAAATAAATAAATAAAGCGGGTGATAACGGAGGAAATAAATCCAGGTGTCCATGTACTTTATCAGGAGCATTATCGGCTTGATGGCGAGGGGGAAGACGGGGGCCGGTGTCTCTGTTTGTGGCGAGATAGTGGGAAAACAATTTTACCCTCCTTTGCTAATTCAGCTCTTCGCCCGGATGGAATCGCATCATCTAAATAAGGGAGCCAAATGTTTTACACCCTTGCATATAATAGAGCTGCGATAAGGCGTGACTCGTCACTGGCCTGAATGACATTTCCTCGCATATTGCTATTTTCCTGCGATGGAAAAAAAGAAAACCTTCACGTGGTGTGGTGAGCAGAGGAGGCACTGAGGCACGTGCCAGTGTGGGATTTCTAAACCCTGCCATTTCACATTCCCTTGACGATAAAACAACACACACGGCGTGTTTTATGTTTGCGTTAAATATCCCTCGGTGCAGCACCTCTGTGACAGCTCATTCGCTGACAGACTGATCGTAGCCCTTATGTGTTTTCAAATTGTTCAAGCAAATACTGAGAATCCCGACAAGAGCTCCAAGGTTTCAACGGCCCGCTCAGCCGGCTAGATAAAGCCTTGGATCAATACTCATCCACTATCCATACATCGAACGGATTCGACAACAAAACATTCTTTGTCACACACACACACAAACGTGCACAGCTTTCAACCCAATAACACCTTTTAGAAGCTGATTTTCTTTTCAAGCTAAGTTTTGAATAGCTTTACACTTAAAGTACATTTTGCCAACAGCAGTGTTTCTTATCCATGAGACACTTTTATGTCCCAGGGGGTTTAGTTTAAAATTAAACTATTTTTTTTTTAAATATGCATTTGTTGTATGAAAATATGAAATAACATATAGAAGTTAAATATTTATTGTATACAAATTTATTTATATTATTACACATTATCACTGTCACTCAGTTGTGGTGTCATGTCTCTATAAGCAGCAATTGTCCTTTATAAAGCTAGTGTACTTGTTTACCAAGCAGGCAACAGTATCAGTGAAGAGCATGTGTAAGATGACATATATCGTGTGAGACATGTTGACAACTTTGGTGCATGGTGTTAGCAACATCAAGGTTGTTGGTTCAATTCCCAGGGAATGCATTACCTTTTGAAATATATACCTTGAATTTCTTTGGATGAAATCATCTGCTAAATTATTCAGTTGTATGTTTTTCACACTCATAAAATTCTAGCAATTAATTTGGCTTAGCAAGAAACAATAGTATGCTATTTTAATAAAAGATACTTAAAATGTAACTCCTTTGCAACAAAAAAAACAATAATTTAGCCTCTAAATAAAGTTTTATTTCAAATGCTAGTGTACTTGTTTACTAAGGAAACAACAGTGTCATTGTTGTCCCAAACCCGTAAGACTTTCGTTCATCTTCAGAACACAAATAAAGATATTTTTTATTGATATCTGAGAGATTTCTGTCCCTCCATTGACAGCTGCGCAACTACCACTTTGAAGCTTCAAAAAGTGCTTAAAGAGATCTTGAAAATAATCCATATGAACTAAGTGGTTTAATCCAAATTTTCTGAAGAGTCACAATCACTTTATATGATGAACAGATTGAATTTAGGCTTTTTAACATTGGAAACTCCATTGAACCTGCTTGACACGCAAGAACAAACCTCATTGGTTCTTGCAGAAGCTCAAACGTGCTGCGTAACACAAGAATGAACCTCATTGGTTCTTGCAGAAGCTCAAACGTGCTGCACAACACGAGAATGAACCTCATTGGTTCTTGCAGAAGCTCAAACGTGCTGCGAAAAATGAGAATGAACCTCATTGGTTCTCAAATGTCAAGCGAACATGCTGGAGTTTCTGTTTACCTCAACCGATATTTGAGTTGATGAAAGCTTATAAGTGAATGAAAGCCTAAATTCAATCTGTTCATTATATAAAGCAATTGTGTCTCTTCAGAAAAATTTGGACTAAACCGCTCTATTCATATGGATTGGTTTTATGATCTCTTTATTAACTTTCTGAAGCGTCAAAGTGTTAGTTGTGTGGCTGTCAATGAAGGGACAGAAATCGCTCAGATTTCATAAAAAAAAATCTTCATTTGTGTTCAGGAGATCAACGAAAGTCTTAGGGGTGATGACAGAATTTTCATTTTTGGCTGAACTAACCCTTTAAGTGCAGGAAATGAGCTTCCAGATGCCAGGCGGTCAGTAAACAGTGGCTCAGACAATCAGCAAATGGGGAAAAAAGAAAAACGTCTGGCCTGGAGCTTTTGGCACCCACTGTGTCATTACAATCAAAAGTCGATCTACATGTATATTTACACTCCAGCACCTGTTCCGTCATCCGCGTCCCCTCAGGAAGTAAATCAGCATCACGGTCCGCAGCTTTTGCCTACCGTCCAGCTCCACGCAATCAAGAGTCCCGGCAATCAGCCGGGTTATTTTCCTCTCGCTGGCAAGAGTTAGTAGGCCACTTCAGTACATTACCTCTCCCGGCCCAGTCGTGAGACTTGTCAATGCGGTGCAATAAAAAGAGATTGAGACTGAAAGTTGAGATTGAGTTTTATTGTCATTTTTACTGCGTCTTACGAACATCGATTTGCCCGGGCCAAGACAAGGCAAGAGATGGATATACAGATTGAAGCGACTAACACCACGCCTGCCATCGTAAAAATCACAGACTGCAAAGTCAGTCTGAAGAGATGATTTTATGTCTTGAAAATGTAGTCTCAGGGTGCTGAGCACATTTTTTCCTCTTTAGCTCAGCTATGATTCTGTCTTTCTCTCTCTTTCTTGCTCTAATGGTTTACTTGAACACGAGATGCTGGCCCCAAACAACATTTAGACACTTCAGCAACAATTTAAAATGAATGGATGCCATTGCATTAGATAAATGTTTAAACAAGATAATTGTTTTAAGCAACTTAGAAACACATTTCACACAGAAAAAAAAAGCTTTCTGGTTGCCAAACGTTAGTGGAACAGGTCCATGGTTAATGTGATGAAACACTCTTGTGCTTAGTCTGCTAGGACATGTGTTTGAACTTCATGGAAAATGCTATACTATAGAGATAGGAAGGCAACAAGGCACATTCAAATGCATATTACATATATAATATTTTGTTTCCTTAGAAGGTAGAATACCTTAATTTATCAACAGACTGGCAGCAATGTAACTGACAGCCTAAACATATATTCACTAAAATCACCTTGGGTCTAGTTGTTTAAAAGTGCATACTTGCAGATGTCACTAGTTTTTTTTTTCCTCTAATGCAATGGCATTCAGCCATAAGTGTCAATTGGTGCTGCTTACGGAGCCGCTTAGACAATATTTATAAATCATGGCCATGAATTTTTAAAAAAAAAATCCACAAAGTAAGAATTCGTTCCCATGACTTTTTAATTTGTTCCCTTGTTTAAATAAATCTTGAACTAATTTGTTTTCTCCTTTTGATTTAACTAAAACAAGGAAACAAATTATCATGACGTGGCCACCATTTAATGAAACGAGGGAACAAACTATTATATCATGCGCATTCATTTCTTAAAACAAGGGACCAAATTAGGAAAACATGCTGACGTATTAGTAAGTCATAGGAACAAATTGTTAATATCATTTTTTCCCCCTGTATGTCCCCCTGATTGCCAATGATTATGGTCAACATGTATTTCACACTGATTCAAGACCATTTACGTTTATGCAAAGAAGTATACATTACATTCAAGTGTAAAATTAAGCATTCCCTGGGAAGTAAACCCATGACATTCACACTGCTAGCAAGAAGCTCTACTGTTTGAGTTACAGGAACACAGTGGCTAAAATCGTAACCTAGTATTCCCTACAGTATATTACTTCACTATTACAGTCCACTGAAGCAGGAGGGAGTTTTAGGGTGTGTTCACACTTGTAGTTCAGTTCACTTGGTTATTTTGGTCCAGACCAAAAAAAAACATTTAGTCCTGGTCCGTTTAGCGTTCAGATTGGCATTTTTAACACCGGACCTAAAGGCATATGGAAATGTTCACAACCTGATTGGTCGGCTTTTATGGCGTATTGCCAGTTTTGAAACAGAATTTACCGAACATCCAAAATAATCCTGTGTGCTTTGATAACTGCAATCGTTGTATGTGTGTAGCCTTCATATGTTAGTATTTTGACAAGCTGAGAACTCGTGAAGAGCTTTTAAAATGTGTAAAAGCTCACAGACGTGGATCTGATGCCTGTACCGAACTGTGATGAGCAACATCGAGACTATGAAGAGAAAAAACAGGTATGCATTCTAATTTTCCTGTTTTTGGTTCATTTACATGTATTTGGTGCGGCGTGTTCATATTTCAATCGAACTACACAAAAATTTATTTGGAAGCGGATCGAGAACCATCTTTTCATCGGTCTCGGTCCGCTAGTTTGGTGCGCGCCAGGGTTCAGATGGCAGTGTTCACACTTATTCAAATGTACCGCACTAACAGAGAAATCACATCAGGGTTTGTTTTAACCCAACCAAACATACCATGTGTGAACACATCCTTACTTAAAAATGTTCTGAGGGCAGAAGGAAAATGATTGGTTTACAGATTCAACCAATGAAATTGAAGCAGAGGCGGGTTCAAGACATTTAAACGTGTGGAGGGAAAAAAACATTCTTTTTGCAGTTCGCTTTATCTATAGTCTAGAAGTGGAAGTCATGACAACATTTGAATGCCTTGGGGATGTCACTAATGTGAGTTTATACTCCAGCTGGTTTACCTAACGCTGACACTATCATAGTAATTTGTTATCCTCCCTCAGCTGCTTGTCAAAGCAACAGCTGGGATGATAAAAAGCCCCATGCAAACCAATGAACTAGTCCTGAACCAATACTGCTCTAAATGTTTATACCTCTCCACATTATATTAATATAGGCTATATATATAATGTCAAAACAGGATGTTTGAAGCGCTTACCGGACATACCGAATTCTGCCGTCCACCATAAAAGACAGTGCTGATGGGATTACTCTAACCCTGGCCTTCAAAGATTTGTTTGTGTATTTATTATCTCTCGGTATTCAATCCCAGCGCAAGCTCATCAAGTCGTCAGCCCGCCAACGGGGGCCACGCTCCAAAAATGAAGGGATTAAAGAAGGACTTTAAGCCGTGGATGTGTTTGCTCTGCATTTTGATATACATCCGTTCACTCAGCATGTGTTTATGCAGCACTTAGGCGTCAGTTCTCAACCAAACAACTGCTACGAAGCATCAGACCATATTCAACTCTAATCTGTTTTGGTTCTTATATTATTAAAGAGATTTACTCCTGTTGTGAAGTGTAAACCTATCAAATTAAAAGGGCCATAGAGGGAAAGCTTAGGCAGAAAGGTAGAAATGTCTTTATAGGTGTGTGCAGTCAACTGTTGATGTTGTATTACCCCTAATCGCATTGGTAAGCAGTTCTTAAAACGCTAAATATGCCTTCAAGACTATTTTTATATTTATAATGCAAATCACACATTATTTACTGCTGTCCTTGTTCTTATACATTTATTTTTTAGGCTGATTAGCCAAATAGGTATCCAGGTATCCACCACAGCTCTGAAACATGGCAACAAAACTCATGTGAATATTTGACTACTACACATTGCCATATAACAACTAGTCAGTAACTACACTGATTTAAGTGATGTTTAGACTGCAGGCAAATCGGATTTTTTTATCCGCACAGGAAAATGCTTGAAATATTTCGACATACCATTTGAACACTGTATGAATACTTTTGCCATTTCTGTCATTTTTGCTGTCCAGACTTTCAAAAACCCCTGCAGGATAAAATCAGATTTTTGCTGGCTGTCTGAACATGGCCTGAGTTTCACGGTTAATTGTGAGATGTATGTTGATTTACTAAAAAGAACCAACTCATTAGAGTCAGTGATTCGTTCAGGAATCAGACCAGGATCACCCAGGTTGTGGTGTATATTTTTGAACCGATTCATTAAGTCATTTGTTCAGGATGTTTGCACTCCATGTTGTGGATTCATTAAAAAGAGTTTCTCATAATTATTCATTCAGGAATCAGATTAAACTGTTAGCTTGGTATGTATTTGACTCATTAAAGATCTGACTCATTATAATCATTTGTTCGAGAATCAGATTTCAATGTACAAGCTGGATGTGTTTGATCCACTAAAAAGAACTGTGAATTCGGGATCACCCTGTTACTTTTCGATACCGGTGTTGCAACAACACTGAATAAGTACTGCAGGAATTTCAGTCAGAGAATTGCTGTGAAACTGAACGTAACTGAACATCATTTGTAATTGGTCCAGATCTGAATAAGAACCAATTCTTGGTTCCCAAACTTACTTTTAGTCCATGTCTGTTAGCTTTGAGGTCATCACAATGAAGTTGAACTGATTGTGCTTCAAAACCCGATCCATTCTGGACAAAAGTCGTTCAAATCAAGCATTCAAAAGTATTCATATTACCATGAGCTGCTTATGCCCAACAAAAAACAAAATGATTACAATAGAGCAGTCTGCAAATGCTTCTTAATGTTGCACTCTTGGCAGCTAATAATTGTGCATTATGCAAATGAACCCATATTTAATACAGTCTGGGTCTTATGTTAATGTACCGTTTTATTTTTATATATTTTTATTTGATTAAAATTGTATTTTTTTATTTATTGCTGTATGCTAGTGTTCTCTTAAAATATTAAAATTTCCAATAGCACTATTGCAGTTGACTGTTCAAAGACATGGAAATGTATGTCCAATAAAAATTCTATCAAGTTTGAGAATGTCCTCCATAACACCATCTGCAAGCAACTAGTAATAAAATATCAAGTAGCAAATCATGGTTCATAAAACTTCCTATTTCAGTAAGAAATGTTTCAATATATATAATCGTGTGCATTTATTTAGCTGGTACTCTCCAATATAAAGGCCTGCAGTGTTTAAAAGTATAAAGCATGGCACTAACAGCCAAGGTTGTGAGTTCAATTGCATGAATAAATGTGAGCAATGTAAAAGTGTCTGCTAAATACTGGAATATAAAGGTCTACAAAGACCAATATGTGTCCATTCTCTTTTCATCTTAGTCTATTAATGCAATTCTACACTTACTGTCAATAGCTTTTTAAACTCACTTTTTTTTTACAGTATCTTAAATCCTTGAAATTTCAAACCAACCAAAGCTTGAGGGTATCTTTTGTCATTTTATATCTCACAGACAGATTTTAAACAGTTCATATTCATGCCGCTCTAAAGCTAGAGGCAACGTGTAATATGGCTTTCCTATACCGGCTTTCAAAGTGATACATCCCTTCAGATTTTTATATCCTTCAATTTGCAGTTCAGAATTATAGTAGAACGTGTTAAGTTGAATATAAGTTATAATCGCTTATATTGATCTATAATTGTAAATCTGTGCAACAAGCTCACACATTACTGGTGCAATGTGCACTTACAGCTGGCAGATCAGTTGTGTTTGTCATTGGTTTATTTAAAACTGCTTCCATTTTACAACTTTCCCTCAAGAGCAACAGAACTTGTGAAGATTTCTTCAAATATGTGTATGCATATACTGTTTTTATGTCTGGTTTACTTGATATACCTCTTCATCAGTCTATTTTTAATAGATGTAGACCTACTTTGAGCAGTCAACAAGTTATGTGCTTTAAAAGTTAACTTTAATCAGCGTAGGTGTGATTTTAACAGATGCAGACTTTGTAAACTTTGATAAACCTTAGATCTGTATGATGAAAGTGTTACATTGAGTGAATAATGACTAATGCTTTTATCTGCAGTAAAACCTGATTAACGCTAAAAGTGTAGAGTTTCACAGTGTCAAAAGCAGTGGACTAAAAACCAGAAAAGAATAAAATCGCTTTTCAACATTTATTATGAAATTAAAAAGATAAACTTTTACTGTTCAAACAATGCTCAGCAGAAAACAAAAAACAAAATTATTATATTAATAGTCATCAAGGATTACTTGAGCTGCATACAGATTGCAGTGGGGAAGTACATTATAACAAGCGAAAGAAAAAATATGCAGAAACAAAATCATAACAGTCCATTATAGAATAACACAGCACATTAAGCAAGATTACCAGGAGGTCAATTTACATAAAACATCTTTTATGTACATTATAAATTATGGTGGGTGCAGTGAGGGGAAGTGGTGGGTGCAGAACAGGAGAAGTTCACAACAGATTATGGTAATCAAAGCTATTAATCTGAAGAGAAGGGGTGCTGTGATCTGACAAGATGACTCCTTCAACCTTTGGAAAGGCCCTACAGGGCTCATTGTGTCATAATGATGTCATCGTTTCAGAGGAACAGCACCTAAGAATTGGCACAGTACTCTCTCAGAAATAAAGGTTCTTCTTATCATTGCTCTTTTTTTCTCTCTTTGGATATTAGAAAAGTTCTTGACGTTACATTACAGGTTCTTCAGATCAGAGTAATTGTTTCTGGGTTCTTTAAAGTGGATGGTTTTCTGTGAAGGACTTGAATAGTTCTTTGTGTTTCTAACTGGAACCTTCATTTTTAAGAGTGCTCAGTGGTGTTCATGTGTGTCTTCTGTCCCAAAAATGTTGAGATGAATTGGTGCACATTAGATGAACCCCTACTGTTCCTCAGGTGAGCATTTGAAACAGTGTGAAAACATGTGGGAAATAATCAAAAAGTGTCCAGTACATCACAAACGAGTCAAGAAACATTTTCTTCCACCGTATCTACTTTAGCCATTTCATATCGAGTAGGTTGTTACCCAAATGCATCATTTTGGTGTCATTCAAAATTGCAGCATGTAGGTACCATCAGATGAAACAAGCAGAGAGACTTCTGATGTTATTGTGATTGGGTTTAATTATTGGTTGATATTCTCCATATAATTAGGAATCATGCAATGCCAATAATCAATCAAAGTTAATATGTGTATGAGAATGAAAGATTAAAAATATCAAAAACATTTTTTTTAATTAATAGGATTATAAAAATAAGGACCACTGACCGAATCCGGGAGTCATTTCTTATCAATCAGTTTGCTTTATGAAATGAAATTATGATGAATGATGCTGACTTTTGCTTGTGACTTCAGCAAATGAGCTGCCAGAAAGCTGGCAGAGGAAACAACACAACTAAACACATTGGAACATTCATCTTTTGGTTTCTTCATCTCTCTCTCTCTCTCTCTCTCTCTCTCTCTCTCTCTCTCTCTCTCTCTCTCTCTCTCTCTCTCTCTCTCTCTCTCTCCTCTCTCTCTCTCTCTCTCTCTCTCTCTCTCTCTCTCTCTCTCTTTCTCCTTTTGAATTCAAATATAAAACAAAATCATTCTATAACATGCAGGCAGAAACATACTTGGTATGTTCATGGGCCTGAAACATATTTGGACATTTAAACCCTGTTTAAAATGTCTGAATGTCGCTGGAGCCCATAGCCTTGTGTACAATGCAGCGCTTTACCATGTAGCACGGTTGAGACCCGAGTTTGAGTCCTGGCTCGTGGTAATGAATACTCTAAATAGTATTTGGACACTTTCTGGTTGTGAAACATTAGTGTTTTACCTGTGGTTAGACTGCTGGGACACCTGAGAAAACATGAGGGGAAGTGACTTCATAAAGTAAAAAAACAGTTAAAAGTAATTGCAAGAAATGAGTAAGAATTGGCTAAGCATAGATCTAGCATTATTTGTATCATAGTGGGTGCCACTTACTTTGCTATTTTTTTAAATAAAATTAATTACTTTTTAAGTGTGGATCAAATGTCCAAATAATTTTTGAGGCCACTAAATGTTAATTTAGTCATATTTTCTTACAGCCGTGTGAATATTGTGTGATCATGAAAATGATTGGGGGGGGGAAAGTCAACAACAAATATCTGACAATCTTCAAAATCCTGGTAATTTGCCAATGGTCTGTGCTATTTTGTGTACTAAATTCCCCCTCATTGGATGTTAACATAGCACAAGTGTGTGAGTATCTTAGTGTATTGTCCATGCAGGAGAGGAAGGTCTTGCTTGACATTCTACCACACACAACTATCTGTGTGATTGTATAAAAGTCTTGAGCTTGCTAAATAGTTCTGCCAACACCCAAGTGGGGTGCCTCCAACCCTACCTCAAAAGTACAGTTTGTTTCTATATTTAGGAGTTTCACACAGGCTTTGCAACGGTCGTCCTGAGGCAACGTTCCATTCTTACAGCGCCTCGCCTGTCTTCCATCATACCCTATCAAAAGCAGTTTGACAGTTTGGCCCCAACATGGCTATAAAGGCAAAGCACTTTAGACCGAGAGAGTTCAACTTGAACTTCATAGGCTGAACCTCACAGGGACAAAACAGAGAAGTTTTCACCTCGGCCTTGGGTGCAGAACATGCACAATCAAGGGTCTGAAAGATAAGCCTACTTATTCCCACCGGGGGATTTGACTAACTGCACTGGAGGCAGAATAAGCTACATAAGAGAAACGAACAGACGTGTACATTTCAGAATTGAAAGCCACTGCCGTTTGGGCTGAAACAGCAAGACTGACCCTTAAATTGAGGGAGATTTATGTACACAATTGATTTGGAGAATTAGCAACCTTTCCAAAGACAAGAATCTTTGGTTTCCAATGTGTACATTTGGGTCAACCCCTACCATGGGGTTGTGAATGTTAGATTACTCTGTGGTGCCATGCGTATTGTGTAAAATTGGTGCATTGAAGTTAAAAAAAAAATGCATTACATTAGGCTACATCCCTCGGTCACCCACAACTGGTCTTAAAAGGGATAGTTCGCCCCAAAGATGAACATTCTGTCATCCTTTAATCACCTTCATGTTGTTCCTAACCTGTATGACTCTCTTCAAGAACAATTTTTGCCTATGCAATTAAAGTCACTGGGGTCAAAAACAGCAGTGGAGCCCAATTACTTTCAAACATGTGGACTAAAAACAATTAAAGGGGTAGTTCAACCAAAAATCATCATTTACTCACCATCAAGTTATTATAAACCTTTATGGATTTCTTTCTTCTGCTGAGCTCAAAAGAAAATATTTTAAACAATGTCGGCAACCAACAAGTTGACGGATCTGTCACCTTTTTGGTTACCCATATTTTATTTACCCCACATACCTTATTTTGTGTTCGGCAGAATAAAGAAATTCATACGGGTTTGGAACAACTTGAGGGTGAGTAAATATGACAGAATTTTCATTTTTGGGTGAAAAATCCTTTTAAATCCTTTTTCAAAATATCTTCTTTTGTGTTCTACATAAACGCAAACAAGGTTTAGAATGACACGAGGCTGAGTAAATGATGACAGAATGTTGATTTAATAACATAACACTGCACCAGTCCAATGTGATTTACATAGTATTTAATCAAATCTCCCCGTAAACCAGTCAAAGTGGAGCCCAAAAACATGTAATAATGAATCGCAGAGGCTCTTTATGCAAGACAACTAGAGGCAGCGAGCAGCCACAAGTGTTGTACCCTAGCTAAATCTCTTTCTCTGGCCCAATGGAGCCCCTCCATCAGCTCCACGTGCCAGATATCGCAACAGACATCCCCCTCAGGTGCAATAATGTCACAGTCCATTAATCTTCTCAAACTTCAGGCCCTGATCCTGGGAGCCCCGTCCATGCTAATCCCTTATTAATGTGGCAAATGAACCTGTGGAGAAAGAACTACTCCCTCCCGGCCCTTCACCATCACAATGCAGAGTCTATTACCGCCTTCCCCCGTACCATCTCTAGTCTCTACTGTTTGCATTAGGATGTCCATTCATTGAAGCATAAAGCCACTCGAGAGAGAGCTTGAACACACACACACATAGCTTCATTCCACACATTATTCGCTCTGTGCCCTCCTTAGTAACCTTTGTCTAGCACACATATGGCGGAGCGTGAGCCCGATGTATGCGTAATCTCTTAAGACTCAATGTTGCAATTCAAGTCAGCAACCAGACACTTTTGTTCCATTTTGGTTTTGTTTTAGCTCGTTGAGACTCCCAGGATAGGCGATGCGTACAGATTCCTTCTATTATGTGACAGTGGGAAAAACCTGCCTGCGCTCTGCTTTGCCAGATTAGAGGACAGCTCAGTAACAGAGGAAACAGTGCATGCGAGACAATCATCTGGTCTCTAAAAAAACAGTCCCACTGAATCTCTCGGGTCTGATTGCTTCCTAATCCAAACAGAATAACCACATCACTTCGGAATAATTGCAAGTCATTATTGTTAGCACTCGCAGGCAGATCTGTTAGCCTGCTCTTAGAGCTTGGATGCATATAAATGAGGCTTTCTAAGAATCTATATTTCTGGACAAAGATCAGATAAGACATCTGAATCTGATAGATGTGGTATAAGTGATTATTTCACAAATGCTTCTTCAATCTCTATATATGAGTATGAGCAGAGATACAGTTCTCTAGAATGAAGCACAAAATCTCTTCAAAATGCTTGTATGACTTCGGTTTGCTATGAGCAGTCACTTCCCAGTTTAATTTCTCCAACTGAGTTTATTAATCAGGCTTGTTGAGGAGTTTTCCCGCAGAGCGGAGTCTTGCGCACTATGCATGCACGCTTAATCAATAACCTAAATGTTTCATGCACTTCGTAATAGACTTTTTAATGCGCCTCCATCCTGAGAAGCTATTGAACCGCAATGTGTGAGTGTATGTTTGCCCCATGCAATAAAAAAAAACTGCAAATGAGAAATAAATGGCCTACTCAGATTATTTTGCAATAAATGCTGTTCTTTGGAAGGTGAGCAATTTGTATCTGTTATATGATTGAATTTCACTTTGAATAACACCGTAAAGTGACAGACAAATGGCCAAGGAATGATACGCATTGATTCCTGGATACAAAGTGGAAGTTTCCCTATAATACTTATCATTATCAGCAGTGGCATAGAAACGATTGAAAAGTTGACATTTTATTGCACTTATAAATCATTTTAGCACATGTACTGTTGATTAATTATGCGACTTGACAAGTTCTTATAGCTCAAAAAGTAGAGCATGGTGCTAACAAGGTCATGCGCTTAATTCCAAGGGAATGCAAGACCTGACTAAATGTAAGCTTTGAATGCAATGTAATTTCCTTGAGACAAATGCAATAACGTTTGCCCAATGGTCTTATACCTGAATTGCTTCTGCTTGGTCTTAAAGGGATAGTTCATCCCAAAAGGAACATTCTGTCATAATATATGTTTCTTCGGTGGTATATAAAATAAGACATTTTGAAGAATGTTAGGTTCCAAAAAAACATTGGACTTACATACTGGTTTAGAATGGCACGAGGGTGAGTAAATGATGACAGAATTTTTATTTCGGACTGAACTATCCCTTTAAAGAAGTGGTTTTACATGGCCACCGACAGTTTTTTTTTTCATTGCACTGTGGCCAAGCAAAACAAAAATGTTGTTTTCTTGCACCCCTGACTATCAGACAAGTTTGCATGTGGTCATTGTTGTTTGCATTGCTTCAGTTCGGTCGGTGAACAGAAAGGCCAAGTGTTAATTGCCCTATGGCTGTCAGCAGAGGTTTTGGGTGCCATAATAAGCTGGCCACTGATGTGCCTCTAGCTGTGCTAACTAGCTCTATATGGAGGCTGCCCCAGTATCTATGAGCTTTAGAAAGGAAACGCACAGTCGATGGCCTTTAAAGGATCGAGACAGAAACACAAAGGGCAACCCCTGCTCAAAAACTGACCCCTCTGGACTAAGCGAACAGTGCATTTCACAGTATGTACAATTCATCTATAGCATTGACAGGCATGTGTCTCCGCGCTTACAGTGGCAGCTATTGTTTCGGGTCACTGAGTCATTCGTAAAAGGCATGTGCAGCACGACAGCATGGTCTCCCAATAGGACAGTAGTTGCAGAGGCCACTCTCTTGGCCTGGATTGCAGTTCATTATGTAATCTGTCGTTCTACATTGGTGTACTCCTTTCTTGCTCCCTACAATGTCAGTTCTGAGACAGGGGGAAGGAAAGAGAATGCAATGAATTTGCCTTGCATATCCAAAATCTCATTGAAAACCTCTTGAAATGCTTAATTTAGTTGGACTCTCTTAAGGGGAATGGGATGAGTTGCGCTGTAACCTATAGGAGGGTTATATCCTGTGTGGCCTGCTCCGATGCATGTTCGTGATCTGGACTGCCCACACAAGAGCAAGCCAACCCAGACGCCCCCATCTTCCAGACTCGCATCCGCCCGGAAAACAATATTAGACAAGCTTTTGTTTGTACAGCTTTCACGCTTAAGGAAATTACAAACGATCCTCCGCACACACAATCTGGAATATGCAGAGTAGTGTGTATTTACTTTAGCAACACTTTGTGGACAAAATTATCCCCTAAAGTGAGCTAAATCTGACAAAACTTCCCTTTGGGGACTTCCAGGGATGTCCTCAATTGGAAAAGTGATACACACAAACAAAACAATGTTTGGAGACAGGCTTAGTCTGTAGTTATTGTAAATAACCCTTTGTTAATTTCATCATAAATAACAAATTAAAAACAATAACAACCAATAGTCCATGATTGGTCCTCATCTATCTATCTATCTATCTATCTATCTATCTATCTATCTATCTATCTATCTATCTATCTATCTATCTATCTATCTATAACCTACCTATAATATATATCAATGTGTTTGGTCTTCTTCGCTATCATTTGGGCATAGCCTATCTTGTCCTCACTTGGAGTACATCCATAAAATAACTTTCATTTCATGAAAAACATTGCATTTGTTTTTAACTTTAAAAACACAGAATTGTCCCAGAGCTGAGCTTATTCTGTCCTCAATTATGAAAACAGCCATAAATAAACTAAAAATAATTCTTAATTAAAGGTGCTGTATGTATTTTTTAGCTGCCTCTATCTGTGATGTTTCAGATTGCAGCCAATTTTTACAAGAGCGCTAGTGATCTTGCGCGTGCTCGAACACAAGAGGAGCACTCATGGTACTGGCCACACTGAGACTTTCAACACACCGGAGAAAGCATCACACAACATGCTGGAAACTCATGTAAACTCCCACTGCAACGTTACAATAATAGGCTACATTTATCAGCTTGACGTTAGAACTAATGCTCCATGCTCGTACCATGATAAGTTACATTTGTGATGTTATCTAGCATAATGCATTTCACTAACTATTTGTGTATCTTTACATCACCAATTCAACATAGTGAATTAAATATGTAGAAAACCGTTAGTGAATGACTGAACAATTTCAGTGTAACAGTAAGATCGTGGAAGTAACTTACTGTACTGAACCGAATGTATTCATGTATGCGAAATGAGTGAGTTAGACATGATCTAGTACAAACTAGTTAAATTGTTATCCTGGGACAGTCTTTTGTATTCATTTCATGTCTCATATATGTTGTAGTTTACCTTGCTATTACATTACAGTTTACCATTATTTCAGCATATCTGAAAACTTGTAATTTATCACAATAAAAATAGCGGAGGTTCTAATTCAAACGCTTTGCCGATGTTGATCCGTGTTTTTCGTCCTGAGTCGATCTGATTCATGTTTGGCCTGACGAGCTTCAGCAGATACATTTTTTTTTTTTTTTTATATTTATGTGGAGTTTGTGTTGGAGTGTGTGTTGTGCTGGAGGCAGGTCGTTTTTGGTGTTATCAGACTCATGTAGTTCGCTGCAGTGCTGGTCGCATAACTGTATATAAAAAGGAGAGAGGCTTGGGAGCGCGCATGCACGTCACATCCGATGGATTTCGCGGTAAATCCGACCCGAACCTTCACATAGAAATATGAATATTGGCCTTCAGAGGTAATAGCAAAACCCGACAAGTGGATCATTGTAATGTGTGATTACAACCCTTCACACACGGGCAATAAAAAAAGGATTCATTTTAGAAGAAAAGTTACATTTAGCACCTTTAATAATTGTAAAAGTAACACAAAAAAAAATACTGTTTCTGTCTTCAACAGATTTTAACATATATTGTCCTTGAATGTATTAACATTCATAAATGTTTTGTTAATTATTTTTTAAAAACACAAAATGGTTTTAGGTGTATGGGTAAGTTTTTGGGGTAGTCTATAGTAATAATTAGCACCATAATTAGCCTTAAAAAACAGAAGGTTTTTCAGATAGCTAGGTAAACAAGTGTGTATGTGTTTTTCTCCAACGGTCAGACCTTATCTTATATCTCTAACAGCCATAACCAATCTGTTGTGTATTCAGTCCATCATTAGACATGAGCTGTTTACTGAGAGAGATGCTCCCATACACGCACACACACGCAGACAAAAGGGCAAGGGAAAGACAAGGAGACAGAGAGAGGCGAAAAGTGAGCGAGAGATAGAGGAGGAGAGTGATGAGGAGAGAGAGGAGAGATGGAAGAGAGAGAGAGAGAGAGAGAGAGAGAGAGAGAGAGAGAGAGAGAGAGGAGAGAGACGAGTAACTGCCCCCATTTCTTCCCCATGCATTACAGACACTGCATGTTGGCCCATAGCCAGAATATTCCATACAGAACAACAGTGCCACCTAAAGGTAATATTTCTCCCCCTCCTACCCACCCCTCCCTTAACTCTCTCCCTCATCAACTGGGTTTCATACTATGAGATGCTGTGCTTGGCAACTCGCTTTTGCGATTTTTAGCGCTTTATAAAGGAGAACTGTCTTTGAGAAATTTGCATATATAGCAACCCAAAGAGAATACTGTTCTATACGGAAGGTCTGTGACAGTTTATTGGTGTAGAATATTGAAACCATTGGATTTAATGAACCAGGAGATAATGTTAAATGTTGTGTGTGTGTGCATTTTTAGATTAGTAGATTAACTGCAGTCCAGGATTAATTAAGAAACTCGGAATCGTTGAGGATGCTAATTAACAAATGCAGAAAAATAAGAACCGGTTTCACACTCTGTGAATTTCAGTGGTTATTCATACAAGTGAGGGTTTGTTTGATAATGCTCAAATCTATTTCTACCACAAGGAGTTTAAATGTCGAATATGAGAAAATGGTGATCGAAGTAGACAGGCGAGAAAAAAATGTTTCTTTCACAAATCTCTCAGAGCATTGCATCTTTGAACCATGACAAAGTAGTGAAATTAAACTGAATCTAGCCTCTTAGGAGACGTTGGATTCTTTTCGAATCTCACCCATTAAACCAATTGCTTGTCCAGGACTTGTTTCAAGTAGAGGTTTATAAATTAAAAAAAGAAATGCATGTGGTAAGATGATGACAATAGCATTCGCCTGGATCAGCTAGTTTCATATAAAACACATACAATATTTACGTCTTTTTTGGTCATTTGAGAACATCTACGGGGGGCTTTTTGAAATCTACATTCTACATAGTGCATCACAGATGTATCACTCAGAGCAAGTTAGCTACCACAGGCACTTCAGTACTGAGCAGGGCAGTTATAAGCAGTACTTATAGACCAGTAAAAGTGTTCTTTTACCTGTCTGGTGTGCAAAGGTGCCCCCTTTGACTTGAAGCCTCCTTGTGAACTGCATTCAGAGGCACTGAAGTGATCAGAGCTGGTGGAGGAACGTTTGGAAAGCGTGTCACAGCCCCCCACAAAGGTATTGTCCAGTGGCAGCTCCTGTATGACGTGATGCTTTTTCACAGACACCGGAGTGTCAGCTTTGAGGTGGAAGGCCGACTGGGGTGAAGCGGACTTGTAGTGACGGGCCAAGTCTGGGCTGCTGGGTTTGAAGGTGGTAGTAGGGGTGGCATTCCAATCAAAGCGTCCAATCCCGGGCTCCTCGAGCTCAGCCGGGAGACTGACGGTTCCATTTATGGGTTCGTGGGCAGGGTCGTCGGGTTTGTTCTCCTCGATGGTGACAAAGTTCAAGAGGGAGCTCTTTGGCGACTTCCTCTTTTTGCGCTTCTTCTTCTTGTTTTGCTTGTTCTCCTGGTTGGGGGACATCCACTCGGCACCCTGCTTCTTTCTCTGAGCGGCCTTGAACTGTGAGGCGTGCCGGCAGCGCACCAGAACCGTTATGAAGATGACCACAATCACCACCATAGCACCTGTCACGATGGCAATAATGGTTTTCAGGTTGTCAACATTCTGATAAGTCTCTCTGCTCTCACCAATGTTTCTATCCAGCGGCGTTTCCATTTTCCGTCGGATGAGGTCATGTATGTATGAGGAATTTCCAACTGTGTCGTTCACGTACAGGAAAACGAGGACAAGGGTGTGCAGGGACTTTGGATAGCCAAGATCACTGATGTTGACCACTAGCCTGTGGAGGCCAAAGTCTGAGGGTAAGGGTTTCTGCTCTAATGTGATGTTTCCCGTTACGGGGTCAATTCTGAAAAGACCTTCTTTTTTGCAACTAACAATGGTGTACTTGAGTTCTGCATTCATACCTGTATCACCATCTACTGCAAACACCTCGGCCACAACCGACCCTGGAATCGCAGACACTGGCACTAGTTTAAAAGAGGTGTTTGATGGCGGGTAGATGACGATGGGGGTGTTATCATTGACATCAATGACATTGATGGTCACCTTGGCAGCTGATGAACATGGAGGGCTTCCATTGTCCACGGCTCTGACGTCAAAGGTGTAGGAACTTTGCTGCTCTCGGTCAAAGGAAACATTGGACTTTATGACTCCAGAATCTGGGTCAAGGATGAAGTTCTCATTATCGTTGAGGATTGAGAGTCTCACCACTGCATTCTCACCAGCATCTGCATCTGTGACTGTGATTACTCCAACTGTACTATATTTGGGCAGATTCTCTGACACAAAGAACTGAAAGTGGTTGTGTGTAAATTTAGGGCTATTGTCATTCTCGTCCAGAATGGTCACAATGACTGCAGCTTGACTCTGCAGAGCCCTGGTGCCATTGTCTCTAGCGGTGACCGTAAAGAGGAACCGCTCTTGTTCCTCCCTATCAAACACCCTGGATGCGGTTAGCACTCCTGTTTTGCGGTCAAGATCAAAGAATGATGCGTTGGGTCCAAGCTGGTAGAC
The DNA here is from genome assembly GCA_036326025.1 of Chrosomus eos. Taxonomy (NCBI): domain Eukaryota; kingdom Metazoa; phylum Chordata; class Actinopteri; order Cypriniformes; family Leuciscidae; genus Chrosomus; species Chrosomus eos. The sequence goes on along the minus strand of CM070828.1, from coordinate 6,185,463 downwards.
AATCTCTGCATTCCGTCCGCTATCCTCATCTGTGGCGCTGATGGTTGTCAGGAACATGTCACGCTGGTTGTTCTCCATGACTGCCAGCTCGATGACAGGCTGGGTAAAAATGGGCGGATTGTCATTCTCATCTTCCAGCCGTACTCTAACCAGGGCAGTCTGGTTCAAACTAGGTTTTCCAGAATCAGATGCCACAATCTTGAAGATGTACTCTTTGGTTCCTTCATAATCGAGCAGTGCAGATGTTTCTAACAGATACTGGTTATCATAAACTGCTTTGAGGTGAAAAGGAACATCTTTTTCAATGAAGCAAATCACCTTGCCGTTGACATCTGTGTCTTTGTCAGATACAGTAATGAGGGCAATCTTAGTGTTTATTGGATCTTTTTCAGAGAGCATTACAGTGCCATTAATTGGACTGATGATGTATCTCAGGTCGATGTTTGGAGCATTGTCGTTAACATCAGTCACATTGATAGTTATGGTGGCTCTCGCTGGACTTGAGCTTCCATCGCTGGCTAGTACTGTGAGTTTATGAATGGCAGTCTCCTCTCTATCAAGTGGCCTTTGAACTGTTATGAGCCCAGTGGTGGAGTTCAGAGCAAATAGTCTCCGTGTCGCTGGAGACACCTGGGTACCAAACATGTATTTTATTTCTGCATTGGCCCCCACATCTGCATCGGTGGCTAGCAGCTGAACTACAGATGTCCCAACGGGAGAGTTTTCTGGGATGTGGACCTCAATTTGGCTCTCTTTGAAGACGGGCCGGTTATCGTTAACATCAGTGACAGTCACCTGTAGAATGGCAGTGCTGGATTTCTGTGGGTTCCCCCCATCCTCCACTTTTACTTTCATCACATAAGTATCTTTCTGCTCTCTGTCTAAATTCTGTTGAACGATAAGCTGAGGCCATTTCTCTCCCTCTGGTGTCTCCACAATATCCAAACCGAAGGCACTCTGCCCGTTCAACAGCTCGTATTTGTGTACGCTGTTGGGTCCGGTATCTGGATCAGTGGCAGAAGGAATAGCAAAGCGGCTGTTGATGAGTGTGTTTTCTGGAATTGAAATGTTGATCACAGGAGAGGGGAACATGGGGGCGTTGTCATTGGTGTCTTTGACAATAATCTTAATTTTGATTAATCTGAAATAGTCATTGGGTAAAATGACCACCTCAATTTCAAAGGAGCACTCGCTGTCTTCAAAAGAGGGGCCAGGACAGAGTTTCTCCCTGTCTATACGGCTGGAGGTGGTAAAAATCTCTCCTGTATTGCTCATCACTCGGAGTAGCGGGGTGTCACCTGCTTTCGAAACAAGCCGGTAAACCAAATTACTGCTAGCCCCGGTGGCAGAGTACATATGGGAGATGTTCAAGTCCTTTGGTATGTTTCCAATAAGAACATTCTCCTGTAGCTCTTCTCGAATAGGGTAAATGAGCTCTTGGGCAATGGTTGGATCTAACCAGAAACAAGCAACTAATGTTGCCAACAAGAAAAAATCCCTTAAATCCATGACAGCAGTTCACGCGTGTTCCCGCTGCTTTAATTCAAACAGTTGTCTCCATATGGTGTTGTCAGAGCCAAGGTTTCACAGAGCCTTACATTTGTAGATAAAGAGCAGCCAAACACGACCCTACAACACACAACGTTATAATACGTTACAATGCATCCCATAATATTCAACACTCAAAACAAATGGTGCATCAAAATCAATATAATTCGAAATCAAATAAGTGTTAAACAGTTATAAGGTTTAAAGTATGGCTTTACAAAGATGGCAGTGCATTCTAGTTATAATTCATTCTAACCACCACAACAGCCTGGTCTCTTCATTGTAATAATTTCCCTGTGCATACACATCGGCTCTGGATAAAATAATGCAGCCAGTCAAGCACTCAGCATTTTTAAAGACATTTAACATGGAATGCCTCTATTGTCACCCACTTCAAAATGACACACCATGCATTTGGGATTTAATCTAATTATTATTTCATTTTGAGAAAAAATTGCAAATGCACGAGAAGTGACAATGTGTTTTGAAACAAGACAGTAGCTACTATTCTGCATGCAAACCCGTTTGGGTGTATGCATGCATGCATGCGATTTCTTACCTCGGTTCACTGTGAGCTCGCGCATACGGAGGTTACCAAATTCGAGCGCATATTGACAAATCCCTTCGACCAGTCATAAAAATGATCTGACTCCAGTACAATATGAAGATATCCGTATTGATCACTGCTTTGAGGACTAGGTCAGTAAATAGGCTACTTAAGTGTTTTAGTCGTGGGGAAAAATCCAATTCAAAGCACAGCTGGTTTTGGGGGGAAATGTTGATTTAACAGCAATCAATCTGACAGACAATCTTTATGAACTTTCCCCCGCAGATCTGTGGGTTCGGAGGCGCGCGGAATGCGGTGGTCGGTGATGAATCAAGTGATCCACGCGCGCATCAACGGTCCCGCGCGGTCATTCCGCATTACCAGAGGAGCCCTTATGAAATGTACCTGTTCTGCTTAAATATCAACATAAACTATCCCATCAGAGGAAAAGAGTCAAGATCAAATGCGATCAGATCATTTCCCTCTCAGTCCACAGTCAGAAAGAAAATCCACGGCTTCTGTCCCGGTGTCTTGTGCGTGATTCGCCGCGCACACCTGAATGAGAAAAAGTCCAAACGGTGGGATGTGTTGGGATGCTTGTCCTCTCTCCTCTTCCCCAGACTGAATTTCTTGCAACAACTCTGAGTATGCCCACAGGGGAACGCCCCATCGGCTGCTGATTGGCCCGTCTCTTCATGAACGTCGCAGAAAGGGGAGGGGGGATCATGTGATTGGTTAGAATTAACGTCACTCAAGCGCGCTGTTGAGACGGAGCGAAATGCCTCAGAAAGAGACTGCGGGCTGCGGGATGAAGAGCTCCGATGTACGGTTTCATTTCACCACTATTTCATGTATTTGTTTACAGCATTATGAAGTCAAATAATCCGTACACAAACTAAAATGTTTTGTCACTTGTGATTTACAGTTATTTGGATTATTAGAGAGTGCCATATCCGTGTCAAACTGTATGAAAAAAGTATGTTAGACTGAAGCAAAATGGAAAGTGTATCGGCTAATTAAAGATATGCTTTGGTCATGTTATAGCTATAGTAGATTGGTAGGAATATTAGCTACTCTACTTTTTACTTTTGATGAATTGTTAGAAGGACGAAAACATCAGTTTATATTAGGCTACTTGATTTAATGAATCTACTTTTCTCGATATTGATGAACGTTAAACCACAGTATGGCCTTTTCTTGAACCACCTGACTGCCATCAGTAGCCTAGTACATTTTACACTTGTATTAAACAGATTTTAAAGATAGCCTATTAACATTGACAAACAGTTTTGAACTGTAAAATTGTCACCGAAATACTCCCATAATGCTTTGTCACTGTAAATTTCTATTTATAAAGTTTATGAAGATAAATCTTGATTTAAAAGGGTATTCAATTGTGAAATTCAACATTGTAATTATTTTTTCTTAGTGATTTAACTTTTCTTTTAAGTAGCCTACGATAACAAGGTTGAAATATGTAACAGTAACAAAAACGTTATGCACAGATCTAAAATCTTCTATTTAATCTGTTCTATTTAAGATTGACAGAATAGAGATGAAGAGTACTCTCTGAAGAGAAATGGTCAACAGAAGGAAAGCGGGGCATGTTTAGTTGAGTTGTGGTAAACACCACCATCTAGAGGCCAACATGAGACACATGCTCTTATCTCTCATCTGATACATCGAGGTGTGTGTGTGTGTGTGTGTGTGTGTGTGTGTGTGTGTGTGTGTGTGTGTGTGTGTGTGTGTTGTGTGTGTGTGTGTGTGTGTGTGTGTGTGTGTGTGTGTGTGTGTGTGTGTGTGTGTGTGTGTGTGTGTGTGTGTGTGTGTGTGTGTGTGTGTGCCAACAGCTTTGTTAGGTCAAAGAGGGAGGGACTGAAGAGTCAGCCTGGTTCTTGGAAATTATCAACTCTTTTTTCCCCCCACTGACATAAAAGATTACAAGGGAAAAAGGGGAGATACAGGAGTAAAATATATATTTACCTAAATATCTTTTCTCAAATTTAAGAACTGTGACTAAATCTTTACTGCAGTTAGTAATGAGACTTACGCCATAGGTGTCATAATCATTATGATTAAAATTAAACGAACAGTTATATAGGGTGAATTTAGAATAATTTCACTATTTATATTGCATTTTTGTCATGTGTCACTTTTAAATAAAAGGAAAATGTATTAGAAATACTAAATGGTGCATGGTTTTCCCTCCTCTGATTGAAACATTTAAAAAAAATATGTATTTTCGAACTCAAATTAGTACGATTTTTGCTAAATCGTACATATTTTACGAGTTGCCCAATTCGTATGAATTCGTACGAATGACCTACCCCTGACCCCAGCCCTAAACCTACCCATCACGTGGGTTTAGACAAGTCGTACAAATTCGTACGAGTGAGGTTGTACGAATTCGTATGAATTAGCCACCTTTTAATCCCTCGTACAAATTCGTACGAATTGGTCGTGAGATAGCCATCATACAGGAAGCGACATCATTTTGGAGGGAAACCAACAAGACAAAACATCAGTAGCCTATATTAGCAATGGATTTGCATTGTCGTGTTTTTAAAACATTGATAAACTTTCACAAATCTGATTCTGTATGATAACACACTTCAAGTTAACACTCTCATGTAAACTAACTTTCGAATTTAAACATAAACATAAAATGTATTGATAAAACATCCAGCCCCATGTTGAGCCAATAACCAAAGATAAACTCATTGTTAAAAGAGTAATTCTTTCATGAAATCCTCTATGATTCCACATAAGCCCTAAGGTCAACTTAGAAAGCCACATATTGAAAGATATTGACATATTTGAGCGGTTTCTTTGTGAACGGGTGAGTCACTTCCTTAAAGAGATTGAGCTTTCTGCTTTCTAAAAGCTTTACGATTCAGTGCATTTAGCTCAAGTGTTCTTTAGAGATCAAATGAAAATGGACCACATTGCTTTTGTATTGCAAGAACTAATATAAAAACACCTTGTTGAACCTCTAGGTGTCAGATAGATCATGGTCAACTTTCACTGTACCTCCACCTTGGATGAAAGTATTTCAAAATTCAGGTAGTTATAAAGCATTTAGTAGTGGTCAGTTAACTATTTTTGTGAGCTCATCTAAAGTGAGGACTATTCATGCCTCGTAAAGCAAACAAACACAACACAGTGATTCAGAACACAGACATATTTAACTGAGTCTTTAAATCTCCTTTGTAAAGGAGCATAACTTTACAAGGAATAGTCCTCACTTTAGATGAGCTCACAATAATAGTTAACTGACCACTACTAAATGCTTTATCACTACCTGAATTAACACTCAATTACAGTATAAATACATGTTAATAAAGCATTTATTAACACACTAAGTAACTATTACTATATGTCTGAATAACAAGATGTATGAATGTACATTTAAATAGTTTTTTAATCATTTACTCACACTTTCTAAGTAATCTTATGAACACTGACAACTCTTAAATAACTGGTTTACAAATTATGCAACTTCATTTAGAAATGATAAATTGATCATTAATAAAGTCTGAAAATACAATTATTATATACAACACATTATAGATATGCTTTTAAATCAATAATAAAGCATTTATAGCTGTATTTATTAACTGCCTATTAATGTCTATTAATGCTTTATGAATGATGAATTAACAGTTTACTAATGCTTAACTAATGATTAATAGGGTGCAGTTATTATAAAGTGTTACCAAATTTGCTTTTGAAAACAAGTCAGACAACAATACTGATTCAAAAATGAATTTTTTAAATTATTTTCAGTTTCACTTTATTTTGATGGTCCCTTTAACACATTCTGTTGACTATGTAGCGTTGCACTTTCATGTCTACTAACTCTCAATAGAGTGTTAGTCGACTGTTAGGTTAGGGTTAGTGACTGGTAGGGTTAAGGTTAGCATTAGTTGACATGTACTTGTAAAGTTACTTATAGTTAATGTCTGTTGGAGGAGCATTACAATAAAGAGTTTGCAGATATTAAGCAGACATCAGTCTAAAGCCCCTTTCACACAGCGCGATGAACCCGGCAAATTGCCAGCAAATTGCCAGAACTCCTTCTGTGTGAATGCAAGCACGACCCGAGATTGATACCGGCATCGATGCCGGGTTGGGGACCTAGTAACATTGCCGTGTTCAGTCCCTGGAACGCGCGCTGTGTGAACAAAAGCCAGAACCAATGCCGTAAGGGGTGTGTCATAGTGATGACGCATGTGCTATCGCGCGACTCTGTTGCTCTCAGAAGAAAGTTTTTGTTTGTCATCAACAAAGAAAGAAAGAAAAAATGTCTGCAAACTGGAATGAAGCAGAGACAGGAGCTCCTCACAATCCGCGCTGAAGCTGCGATCGTTTGCCAGCTCTGTGGAAAGGTGCGCGCGTGCACATGTTTTCGACGCGTACTTTACACGTCTCATCCTGATGTCACGCGGCTTTCCGGGACATTAACGGGTTGTGTGTGAACGCACTCACAGATCCCGGCAAATCACTGGCAGTGTGAATGAACCGAAATCAAACAATCCCGGGACAAATGCCGGGTCACATTATCCGTGTATTTTCCGGAATCTCTGTGTGAAAGGGGCTTTATACTCTAATGAGAGTTAGTTGACATTGCAAAGTTACTAAGTCAACAGAAAGGGACCATCAAAAAAAAGTGTTACCATATATTCATAGAATGAATGAATGGTGGAAATGTTCAACTTTTTTATGAACATATACACTCTGAATTTAGCTTCAATCTGGTGAACCTAAATCTGCCAAAAATATACTGTAAAGTGCCAAAATCTGCCAATGAACCATGCAAAATGTACGTTCAAGATAAATTCTTTAAAAATGAGTATAGGCTAAATATATGATGCAGTTTTGCTTTTCAGGTGAGTTAATCTCATTTTGATATTTTTACAGAAAACAAGGCCAGGATACTGACTAGGAACACGACTTCTTTGCAGTGTGCTTTCAGTTTCCCACTTCTCCAAACATCTCATGTTTCCATTTGCCAGACCCGGCGAATTTAAATACAGGCTTTCTGTGAACTCTGCAAAAAGAGCTAATCAAACCCGAAGCGACAAAGCTTGGCTTCTTAGATGCACGTCTGTCTACCAAGTACATTTACAGAAAGGCTTTAGAAATGCACGGTCACTGTAAGTCATTAAAATATGGAAGTGTAAAAAGATAACCAAAATAGAAGTGCGGCTCCTAACTGCAATAAACTGTAACACATCTAAGTGGCACTTAAAAGCAACCGAGTGATCCAGAAAGAAAATCTTCTTTGAGTTTCATCCTATTCTCCTTCTCTAATAGTTTGTCTAATTTCAGCGCCACGTCTGCCGTTGCGAGAGAGTGTGGATATGAAGGTATTTGAAAAAACGTGTCTCGCACATGCACAAATAAACATTCACACATGTGCGGTGATGTCTGTAGCTCTGGGCAGATGATAGTTCGCTCCAGCCTGGCCTATCTCCCTCTCACCGAGTGTGTGTCTGTGGGAGTGTGTGAGAAGCAGAGATAGAGAGAGAGAGGCGATCTCTGGGGTTCTGGACACTCCTGCTATCTTTAGGCACAATCTGGGCCGGTGCAGGATTGGACAGAGCGGGCCAGAGAGTGATAAATGTTCACCAGTGGCCCATGTGACACTGCCAAGAGATGAGTTTACATCACAGTCTCATTACAACTCAGATACAAGGTTACTGGGACAACAAAGCAGCATCCAAAACAGAATGATGGCGTCCAGATTTAACTGAATCTAAGGGAAGTTAGATCTGGCGAGAGTCTTAACCCCAGTAGACGTTGAGAAGGACATGTTTCCTCTAGTATTCAGATCAGTGCTCCACTGATAAGACTTTTTCTGTGGTTAACTTTAAAAACTATTACGTTTGATTCCTCCAGTTGTTAAATATGTGATTACATCCTTGACTCCATTACTGGAACGCTTTAGCGGTGTGATGTCAGGGCTGGTGTTTGTCGTTTGCTTGTGTTTTCTAGAAAGCGAGAGGTTGACAAAATCAAGTCTGTCGGATTAGAAGTTAGCTGTTCCATCATTATAATCTCACAGCTCTAAGTGTTGTAGACCTGTACATGTAAATTCTCTCATTATTTATTATCCTTTATGCCTTACTTTCTTCCATGTACTGTAGTCTTCATGAGAGTTTATAATGACCATGGCAAAAATCACCATAAAACGCTAAATGTTTTGTCTTTTAAATCCATATAATAGCTTTATGTGTGGAACAGGACAAAGTTTGGTCATCATTTCCTGAAAGTTTTCTCTGCTGCAACTCTAAAATCTTAAACTCGAAAAATAAATATAATGTGGGGACCCCCCAAAAAAGCAACAATGAATGCAAACATTACTGAAAAAAAATATATAATACATGTAATTTATACAACTGAAATGAGTATATATTGTACAGTGAGATAGAAAAATATTATAATGTATGCATTGGCTCTCATGGATCTCATTCTCCATTTTGCTTTAAAACCAATGATGTTAAATCAGGCATGATGTTTCAGTATAATGTTTGAAGATGTCGTGAACGGGAAAGAGATTTTCAGTAGATGATCACTTCAATCTTCACTCAAACTTGCATGTATGGCTTTAGAAAACTTGTAATATAATGCACAAGTTATATGAACTTATTTTTCAATATATTTGGTGTTCCCCCAAACCCTTCCATCTCATCCACCCCATCTCATTCCATCTTTTATTTTCTTTTTTTGCCAAAGAGATGCTTAAAGATTTTTATCTTTTTGCATTCTGTGGACAGTTTACAGCATATGTAGGTTTGGCACAACATGAGGAAGGCAGAGTATTTATTTATTTATTTACTGGAGCAAGCATGATTAAATTCGAGGGAAGATAGTGGAACTATATTACAGGAACATATCAGCAAACATGTGATGTCACAAGTTGCCGTCTGGCGTGTCCTTATGCGTTTTCCAGAAAGTGTGAGGTTGACAAAATCAAGCCCATGGGACTTAGTGAGAACTGTGAAGTTTAAGAACCTGCATGCATATTTGTTTCCTTATTTAGTGTGTGTGTGTGTGTGTGTGTGTGTGTGTGTGTGTGTGTGTGTGTGTGTGTGTGTGTGTGTGTGTGTGTGTGTGTGTGTGTGTGTGTGTGTGTGTGTGTGTGTGTGTGTGTGTGTGTGTGTGTGTGTGTGTGTGTGTGTGTGTGTGTGTGTGTGTGTGTGTGTGTGTAGAGGCCTCAAACTTAAGCCAAACTTAAAATGTCTGAATGTCATTGCATTAGAAAACAAAATATATTACACCAAGTTGTATTTGCACAGGTTTTTCTCAGAACGTTTCTGAGACATTTTTACAGTAACTTTTAACCATGGTATAAATGTGATATTTTTTATATATATTTTCACACACACACACACACACACACACACACACACACACACACACACACACACACACACACACACACACACACACACACACACACACACACACACACGTTTCCACATTTAATGGGGACATAATGATTTTTATACTGTACAAACTGTATATTCTCTCCCCTTACACTAACCCTACCCCTAAAACTCACCATGACAGAAAACGTTCAGCATTTTCACGTTTTCAAAAAAACACTTAGTATGATTTATAAGGTGTTTTCCTCATGGGGACCAAAACATTTGCCCCACAAGGACAAGGATTTCAGATATTGCCATCATTGTAGGGACATTTTGCTCTGTATCTCAGCAATCCCTACAGCTTTTGCAGTCTTTCTTGCAAATACATGGACATGTTCCTACTAATAACAGCATGTAGAGTTTATACTCTTTTGTTTCTCTAATTCAAAGTGAAGTCCTGTGTATGTGGGTCACGAGTCATCTGCCGAGATCTAAAGTGTCTATGAATAACAGGAAATGAGGAGTAGACAGAAATGGAGGGGAAATGGAGAAAAGGAAGGAGAGAAGATGGCAATAAAAGAGTGTTGGGCTCTCATAACAATAATCTTTACATTTCCAAATGGAATTTCATCCCCTGCTTGCTAAGCCAGTGTCATCGCCGCAGCCCGTGGGGAGCACGGCAGTGTGTATTAATTACAATTCAGATTCACGCTTATTTGAATCACACAAAATTAAAATTCTTCCATTTCAAATTGCTTCCTGAGAAGGAAATGTCACCAGACAAAGGATTTCCCCCCCCCCGACTTTGGGGAAACGTGCATTATTTATTTATTTTATCTCCTTTTCAAGCTCCTCGTGACATTTGTTAATGGGAGTGTATGTTTCACATTTTTACAATTTTATAATCGGCAGGCTGCAGAGCAGATTGGAGCAGCTGGCAGTTGGAGAGAGAGATAAAACTCTGATTAGTCCAGAGTGAGTCACACAAGACATGCACAAGTGTGTGTGTGTGGTCCTGGTAAACCCATTACAGGGACAAAATGTCCCCACAAAGATGGCGATATCCGAAATCCTTGTCCTTGTGGGGGACATTTTTTGGTCCCCATGAGGAAAACAGCTTATAAATCATACTAAATGAGTTTTTTTTTTTTTCGAAAATGTAAAAATGCAGGAAGTGTTCTGTGATTGGTAGGTTTAGGGCATAGAATATATAGTTCTCTTACGAGAGTATCTCTCGTACTGCGTAATATCTTACGCTATGGGGAAACACTCTTTCCTCGAGATATTGAAGCCAAAAATTATCCTTAATTTTTTTAATCATGCAAAACGCTTTTGCAGCAGCAAGCAGACAAGGGTGAAACACTCGCGCGCCCATTGGCTGCCTCGCTGGAAAAAGCTGCAGCCTATCGAGTGAAGGCACTGCGTGACGTAATGACGAATGAAGACGCTTCGCGCTCATTTCGTCATGTCCCGCCAGTATAGGCGTGGTCTCACCCTATAAATACCCCTCGATAGCTGTATTTCTCTGATTTTTTCATTCTTCACGCGAAGCTCACGCATCGCGGGATCCAGAGTGAGAAGCCGCGCCGTTGACTTGTAGCCTTCTCAGCGGGACGTGCCATCTTCTGAAGTCGCTGGCCCAGCCGCCTTCAACTGCCGTACCTGCTGCGCTTTCCGGCGTACTATATCCTTTACTCTGTCACTGTGTGTGTGTGTGTTTGCTTACGTGACGCAACACCCATTATATGTTCTAAAAGAGCTGCGTCTTTTTAAAGATGCCTTTCTGTGGCTCGTGCCGCTCTCAACTCAGCGATGAGGACCATCACGTCATCTGTGTGTCCTGCCTGGGTCATGAGCACGCTGCTATCGCGCTCGCGGATGGTGGATGCCCGCACTGCGAACTTCTGCCTATGGCGACTCTGCGGACTCGCCTGGCGTCGTTCTCTGAACCCGCGTCCCAGCCGTCTGTGCCGCGCCGTAAGAAGCGTCGCGCCCAGCGCGCTCCCGAGCCTTCTCCAGCCCGCCAAAGCTCGCCGGTGCGCCCGCCTGCTTCGCCGGCTTCACCTGAGTCGCTCCCGGACGGACAGCGCCCGCCGTCTGCCGCCGCTTCCGCTCCCGAGCTGGACGAGCCTGCCGAGGTATGCTCTCTTGTGGCTTCCGATAGCGAGGATTGGGCGAGCTCTGTGGACCTCCCCCCCGCTGACGTGTCTAGCCAACCCTCTGTGAGGAGACCCGGCATTGAGGCTGAGCTGATGCGTCTGCTCACCCAGGCCGTAGAGAGCATCGGCCTCGAGTGGGAGGCGCCCGCCTTGCCGCCGCGCAACAGACTCGACGGGCGCTTTCTCAAGAAAGACGAAGCCCCGTCTAAGTCTAGGGCCGCCCCCTTCCTCCCTGAGCTCCACGACGAAGTCGCTAAGTCATGGACCGCCCCGTTCTCCGCCAGACTGCGCACTTCCACTTCTGCGGCCTTCACTTCTGTCACCGGCGCGGGAGATAAAGGATATCTCTCCATTCCTCCTGTCGAGGCGGCGGTCGCGTCGCATCTCTGCCCGCCCTCTGCGGGACGGCGCGCGCAGACGACGCTCCCCTCTAAAGCCTGCCGGGTGACTTCATCGCTGCACGGACGTGCTTACACAGCCGCTGGACAGGCGGTCTCAGCGCTGCATACGATGGCGATCTTGCAGATCTACCAGGCCGACCTTCTCCTTAAACTGGACGAGGAAGGCCCGGGTGCGATCAACGTGGCGGATTTACGAGGCGCTACGGACCTTGCTCTACGCGCCGCTAAAGCCGCTGCTCAGGCCATGGGGCGGAATATGGCCTCTCTCGCCGTTGCTGAGAGACATCTGTGGTTGACGCTGTCTGAGATGACGGAAGCTGAGCGCTCTGTATTCCTCGACGCGCCCATTTCCCCTGCGGGCCTCTTCGGATCTGCCGTCAAGGATTTCGCGGACAGATTCTCGGAGGAGCAGAAGACTTCGCAGGCCATGAAGCACTTCCTTCCGAAGCGCTCGAGCTCCGCTGCAGGTCGCTCTAAGCAGCCGTCTGCTCGCAGCTCGCAGCCTCGGCCTGCATCGCCCGCAGCCGCCGCTACACAGCGCCGCCAGGCCCGGGATCAGAGACCGCGCTCTCGCTCTGCTGGACGCCGCCCCGCTCAGCGCGGGCCTCGGCCGAAGATTGAGCTCAAGCCCGAGGCCTCGAAGCTTTCCTAGCCACTCTAAGAAAGCGACGGTGTTCGGAGCCCGCTGCGGCCGGCTCCCCACCGAAAAGATTCGCTCGTTCAGTTCCTTGCGATGTGACTGTGCCAGTGTATTTAGCAGTGAAGCAGCCGGTGTCTCAGCCCGCTTGCCTGCACAAAAAAAGCCGTTTTCATGGCTACCCAGATAAATCCAATAAAGAGTGTATTTTCTGGTATGCCGGCCACGGCCGATGGTGTTATGAGTGTTGTAAGAATGCCCACGCCCCAGTGCCCATTCCCACACCCAGACACAGCCCGCCACGGTGCGAGGCGAGCACACATAAATCTGACTCAGGTCGATTGTGCAAACAATGTAGCGATTGCGCCCATACAATGCCCGCTCACGCTGCATGCCACGTGTCCCTTGGTTTCTGTAAAAACGAAACCAACACACAATCTATCGGCTCCGGCCGAAAGCGTGCACAGTGCTGTAGATGTGCCCGTAGGTTTGCGCCCACATCCTCCCGCAAGCACGCCGAATCCCACGGGATTCGCCCCGCTCACTCTCGTTATGCGTCCCGCCATAGAGATTGTGAGCGCGGCCAGACTGCCCGCTGTGCCCAGCGCGCCCCCCGCCTCGAACGCTGTAAACACGGCGTCGTGTTCCCAGGGTACCGGGGCTCTCGAGCCGTTGCCAGGTCACGGCCAGAGCCCGGTCTGCATCCTACCCCTAGCTACTCGCGCAGAAGCGTGGTCGAAGCTACCCGGGGTATCAGACTGGGTGCTGAACACTATAAAGAGAGGCTACTCGCTACAATTCGCACGACGTCCACGCCGTTGTACGGCGCCCGTCGAGACTTCGGTGAAAAACGAAGTATCTCATCTACTTCGAGCCGAGATAGCGAAACTACTGAGCAAAGGGGCCATAGAGCCCCTTTCTCAGGCTCAGAGCGAAGGGGGCTTATACAGCAGATATTTTCTGGTACCGAAAAAAGATGGGGGCTTCAGACCCATTCTAGATCTGAGACAGCTGAACAAAGCGCTTGTGAAGCGCCAGTTCAGGATGCTTACGACCAGGAAAATCCTCGCGCAAGTGCGCCAAGGGGACTGGTTTATGTCGATAGATCTGAAAGACGCGTATTTCCAAATACAAATAGCGTCCCATCACAGGCGATTCTTGAGATTCGCGTTCGAGGGCCAGGCTTATCAATACACAGTCCTGCCGTTCGGCCTGTCTTTGGCACCCCGTACATTTACGAAGTGCATGGACGCGGCTCTCGCGCCCCTGAGACTTCAGGGCATGCGAGTTATGAACTACTTGGACGATTGGCTGATTCTAGCTCGATCACGGTCAGAGCTCATAGAACACAGGGCCACAATGCTCGAGCATCTCGAGACACTGGGCCTGACGGTCAACTGGGAAAAGAGCCTGCTGTGTCCCAGCCAGAGAATTTCTTTCCTGGGAACAGTGTTAGACTCGCTTTCCATGACGGCACGTCTGTCACCGGAGCGCGTACTAAGTATTCAGCGCGTCGCGGAATCCTTCCGCCACGGCTCCATAGTCCCGCTCAGACGGTTTCAGAAATTGCTGGGCCTGATGGCCTCAGCATCCCATACACTCCAGCTGGGCCTGCTTCGCATGCGCCCGCTGCAGTGGTGGCTGAAAGCACGGGTCCCGCCCCGGGCATGGTCCACGGGCAGGTGTCGCCTCAGGGTCGACCAAAGGTGCGTTTCGGCTCTGGAACCCTGGAAAGTAACCAGCTGGTATCAGTCTGGTGTGAGTCTGGGGACCGCCTCAAGGGTGAAAGTGGTGTCGACGGACGCCTCCACCACGGGGTGGGGAGCGCTGCTCGAGGGCAGACCGTTGGCTGGCCTATGGTCAGAGCGGGAGAAGCTCCTTCACATAAACTGCTTGGAATTGATAGCAGTCGACAAAGCGCTGCGGCGCTTCTGTCCCCTGGTGAGGGGCCACCACGTCTTGGTCCGATCGGACAACAAGTCAGTGGTGGCGTACATAAATCGCCAGGGCGGCCTCAGGTCCGCACGCCTTTGCAGGCTGACGGAACCCCTCTTGGTCTGGGCCCAGCGCAACCTCCTTTCTTTGAAAGCGGCGCACGTGCCTGGGCACCTGAATACGGGTCCAGACATGCTGTCCAGAGACAACGTCCTGACAGGAGAATGGTCGCTGCACCCGCAGACGGTCCAGCTCCTGTGGGAAACGTTTGGCAGAGCGCAGGTGGACCTGTTCGCGTCCCGCGAGAACGCTCACTGCCCAGTATTCTTCTCAAAGCGCAGGGACGCGCTGGCCCATACCTGGCCCAGCGGTCCCCTGTATGCTTTTCCCCCGGTCTCGCTCCTGCCACAGGTGTTGGAGCGGATCAGGGAAAATGGATGCCCAGTGCTGCTTGTGGCTCCGCTCTGGACGAACCAGGCTTGGTTTCCGGTCCTGATGCGGATGACCAGCACTGCCCCGTGGCCTGTACCGTTGAGGAGAGATCTCCTCTCTCAGGCAGAGGGCTCGATTTGGCATCCTCACCCGGAACTGTGGTCCCTGCACGCATGGGCCATCAACGGGTACCCGCTAGCCTCCCAGAAGGAGTGCTAAACACGATCGCACAGGCTAGAGCTCCGTCTACCAGACGGCTCTATGCCTCGAAATGGTCGGTGTTCTCTACTTGGTGTCGAGCCCGTGGCTTTTCACCCGTGGACTGCGGGGTTGAGGAAGTGCTTGCCTTCCTTCAGGAGCTGATGGATAAGGGAAGAACCCCATCCACGCTCAAAGTGTACGTGGCAGCCATAGCAACGTTTGCTAAACCTGTGTCTGGCCAGTCACTGGGGAAAAACGACTTAGTCGTGCGTTTCCTACGAGGGGCTCGGAGAATAAATCCTCCCAGGCCCCCTTCAGTCCCGGCTTGGGACCTTTCCACGGTCTTGGAGGCCATGAAAGGCGCCCCGTTCGAGCCGATCCAGCTGTCGGATATGAGGCACCTGTCCCTTAAGACGGTGTTTCTATTGGCTCTCGCTTCAGTGAAGCGTGTAGGGGACTTGCAGGCGCTTTCTGTAAGCGCGTCATGTCTGGAGTTTGGGCCTAACGACTCAAAGGTCGTACTCAAACCGAGGCACGGCTACGTGCCGAAATCCCTCAATACACCGTTCAGGGCCCAGGTGATTTCCCTGTCAGCCCTTCCGGTTCTCGATGAGGAGAGGGACGCGAGTCTCCTTTGCCCTGTCAGGGCGTTAAGGGCTTATGTGTCCCGCTCGGCTGGGTTCAGGCAGACCGAGCAGCTTTTCGTTTTGTTTGGCGGCCGTTCTAAGGGACTCGCCGCCTCAAAACAGAGCCTATCCAGATGGATAGTGGATGCCATAGCGCTGGCTTACACTTCCAAGGGCTTACGGTGCCCATTGGGTGTCAAAGCGCACTCCACGAGAGGCGTGGCCTCGTCGTGGGCATGGTATAGCGGGGTCTCCCTGCAGGATATCTGTACGGCTGCGGGCTGGGCCTCGCCGTCGACATTTATCAAGTACTATAACCTGGAGGTGCCCGCCCTACAAGCTAAGCTTTTGGCGGTCTGAACTTCGGGCTTATTGGCCGCCAATGCGGCTATGTTGCCCTTACGGGTCAGTGTCCCTACGGGACTTTATAAAGGAGTGATGCTTTAGCCTCTCCTCCTCTACTCTATGTGAGTTATGGTGATTATGCACTAGATGTGCCCCGGGCTTTGCCCCGGGACTCTGGTGTTGGATCCCTGTCCGCACGGCGTTTTGTATGGGGTCCCCATAGCGTAAGATATTACGCAGTACGAGAGATACTCTCGTAAGAGAACGTACTCGGTTACTAACGTAACCTCGGTTCTCTCTAGAGAGGGAACGAGTACTGCGTATCTTGCCGTGCTTGAACTATGCTCTGGTTCGCTTCGGTGTACAAAATCAGAGAAATACAGCTATCGAGGGGTATTTATAGGGTGAGACCACGCCTATACTGGCGGGACATGACGAAATGAGCGCGAAGCGTCTTCATTCGTCATTACGTCACGCAGTGCCTTCACTCGATAGGCTGCAGCTTTTCCAGCGAGGCAGCCAATGGGCGCGCGAGCTGTTTCGCCCTTGTCTGCTTGCTGCTGCAAAAGCGTTTTGCATGATTAAAAAAATTAAGGATAATTTTTGGCTTCAATATCTCGAGGAAAGAGTGTTTCCCCATAGCGTAAGATATTACGCAGTACTCGTTCCCTCTCTAGAGAGAACCGAGGTTACGTTAGTAACCGAGTACGTTTGTCTACCACATGAAAACCCAACCCACTGAGTGTGTGTGTGGGGTTGTTGCTGGTCCAAGCTGGTTTATGCTGGCTAATGCTGATATTGTGCTTGACCGTGTTTCCCCAAAAAGTATAGTAAACCTGACTAGATTGTACAGACAATTGGTTTCTATTATCTAATTATGCTAACAATGCTTTTGGGAAATGCAGCCCTTGTTAGTTTGGTTCTGGCCTGGTGTTAATTAGTGTTACTATGGTGGTGTTTAATGCTGTTGATCTGGCTAAGGGTTCCTCAAATCCGGCCCCGGAGGGCCACTGCCCGACAGAGTTTAGTTCAAACCCTGAATAAACTCGCCTACTTGAGCTGGTTCAGGTGTGTTTGATTAGGGTTGGAGCTAAACTCTGCAGAACAGCCTCTAGGAACTGAGTTTGACAACCCTTGTGTAACTAGTGCTGGACTGCATCCGACATGTATGTGACAACAGAATTCACAGTACTCATTAAAGAGAAGGCAAAAAGTACCCGGATGACCTAGTTCTTCCAGCGAGATTCTGAAGTGTGCATATGATGGACACTTTACTATCCCATGAGGCCACGGGAGAGGATTTATCAATGGCAGCTGGTCACATGATAATGACAGAAAGGCGAATGTGGTACGTCCAGATTACATTCATTTTTTAGCAGTCATGAAGTAATTACTTATTCAAATAAGTACCTACTGCGATTTTGGACGCAGCTTTCATGCAGGTTTGAGTAAATGATGACATTTTTGATTCAACTATTCTTTTAAGAATGCATTTTTGTAAGCCTGAATCAAAACACAACATCTGCTGGTGACAAATAGTGCTGCTCTTTTCAGCTATGTCAAAATGAATGCTTATTACTGAATGCTTATTAAGGACAACATGTTCTGTTCACAACAAGCGGCACATATGACACTGACTTCCATGTGCATATGTCTCACACACTGTCACAACAAGTCTAATTATTCCATTCTAATTCATCTAAAGGGATAAAGCTTCTCTGCCTAAATTTGCACCATCTCTCTCTCTCTACACATATATACATCCCAACCCACCTGTTGACACACAGCTGTACTAGTAAAAAACTGAAAGCATACATCATTGTGCTTAACAATTCACAGAAACCCTCTCAGACATAGTGCTGTACATGTGCCTCTTTGACCCTCGGTTATTACTCTCAAAGTGTCTGTAATTCATGCCTGTGATGGAGAAAAGACATTTCCATTTCTTTCAAACACCCTTAAATTGTAGGCGTGTCATTTGGTCAACGGCTGAGCCTGATAAATAGAATTCCAACCATTTGGAGTCTGACAAGTCGAGCATTTCGCCTTTGGAAAATAAGAGTGAATGGTACACTTATCACCGTGCCACTGGTGCCTGTGGAGTAAGAATACATCAGAAAAATGACTGCGGTGAGAATTCTTTCACTCAGCCGTGTTGTCTTTAGTTTCCAACGAGGGTCTTTGAAAAGAGACTTTGTGACTCGGTGGTTATCTGATGGCTTACCATTGCTCCGTTGGGTCACAACAACAAACTTGTTTTTAAAACGCTTTTTAAAATTGTCGTGCACACAGCTCTATTTTTCTTTTGCAGATTTTTAGGCTGAAACAGGGTGCTATATGGTGAGCTTTGAGGTTTATGTGCGAAAGGTATAATCTGCTCATCTCTCTCCCAGTCTCTTCCTATCTCTTTCTGTCGGTCTCTATCAAGCCAACTATCTATCAACTCTCCTCTGCCTCAGCCAGACTCCAGGAAGTGACATCATCGACACAAGACAGATGGTCCCATTAGATAAGAGAGGCCTCACAGCTGGATGGGAGCTATCAACAAGGCATTTGTCAACAGAACATCTGAATGACCTATTTACTTTCAGCGAGAGCTGTAGATTTAAGGCCAGACAGTGTGGTGGGGTTGAGAGCCGTGAAGCTGTGATGTTAGACAAGGCCGTAACTATGTCTTGAACACTGAACAAGCTAAATGTGATAAAGGTCCTGTGTGTGTAATAGCTTTTGGTCCTAAATGTGGTAAAGGCCCCAAATGCAATAACTTTTTAGCACAATCGTTTGTGCAGTCGAGGTGGTGCTCGGACGTTGTCATGGTTACAATCACCATGACTTCATTATTTTTCTCTGTGCTTTGTACTAAGAAAAACGTATGATGAAATAAAAATAGCTTTAACCACTGTCTTTTATGCACATATAATTATGTTAATTTATAAGGCTGTTATGACACAAACATTTTATACCAGTGTGTCAGTTCTCGATTCCAATTTTTATACCACATGCTGACTGATATAAAGTTCAGATATTTTTACACAAGACAAGTAAACTGTCAGTAATAAAATAAGAACAAATAAACAAAATAGAACCATTATATAGTATGTGAATTCCTATTTTTACAAGAACTGATTAAATCTTTTTAAACATACAATACTGTCCAAATATTTTGGTTCAGTAATTATTCTCCAAGGTTGCATAAATTGTTCAAAGTAACATTTATAATAACTAATATTTCTATTTCAAATAAATGCTGTTATCAATGATGTTTTGAACGAACTTACAAGAAAAATGCATCACTGCTTCCAGAAAAATATTAAGCAGCACAACTGCACTTACATTTATAATGATCAGAAATGTTTGTTGAGCAGCAAATCAGCATATAAGAATGATTTCTGAAGGATCATGTGACACTGAAGATGGAGGAATGACTGGAAATTCAGCTTTGTTCACAGAAATAAATTACATATTAAAATATAGTAAAATGAAAACTGATATTTTAAATTGTAATGTTGTAGCCTGGTTAAAACCAGACCATTCTCAGTAGTAACCGAGTTATGATCTGGCAAAGCTTCATAGACAAATCATTTCCAAAGGGGCGTCACCAACGGACGTCGCTCAAATGCCTCCGGGTGCAATTGGATAGACCTAAAACCAATCAGAGCGATGAAAGAGATGACGTATGTATGCAGAGCGACGGAGAAGTGTTGCTCTTTGCTCGGGTTTTAACAAAAAGGAAATGTTCAAATCGCTTAAAACAGACGCGATAGCTGATTCGAACCATTCGAATTCGTCATCCATCTTTGTAATGTACAAAATCTGTTTCACCGTCGCTGCGCTGTCGTCATCGTGTAAAGCCCGCCCAACGTTTCTGATTGGTGCCTCGATTTCGACGGATTAGAAATGGGCTTGAATGAGCTCTTTGCCAGACTTACTTGCAGAGCAAATCTAAATTTGCCAGAGCTAGTAATGTTCAACGCATTCTCATCCTTTGGCGTCATATAGGTGACGCCATATGACATTTCGTCGAAATCTTACGCACATGGCACCCTTTAGCGTCAATATAACACGCACTGTTATGGGTAGGTTTAGGTCAGGGGTAGCGTTAGGTTTGACGCCTTGGGATCTGCGTCTCATATTGACGCTAAAGGGTGTCATGTGCGTCGGATTTAGACGCGCGTCACCTGTATGACGCCTTGGGTTCGGCGTCTCATATTGACGCTAAAGGATGCCATGTGCGTAAGATTTCGGCGAAATGTCAAAAGCGTCACATGTATGAAGCCTTGGGATGAGAACGGGCAGTAATGTTATGTTCTATTTACTGTATTTTTGATCAAATAAATGCAGCCTTAGTGAGTAGAAGAGACATTTCAAAAACGGATATAATTAAAAAAATATTTTGCATCGATCTGATAGCACACACAAAAGTCTGTGGGGACCAACCATTTTTTAGCAAATGATTACTCTTAATGAGTAATCTATTTATAGATCAAGCCCAGACAGGTTATATGCAGTATTTGTATGGCGTAATTAAAAGTAAGAATAATTTCCCATGCAGCAGGAATCATTACAGTGATGTGTTTCATGTGTGTGTGTTTTTTGATGTGGGTCAAACGTTTGCGTGTGCTCTGGAGGCCAGCGAGAGAAAGCTGCCGAGGTCACGCACTAACTTTTGAAGATGTTGTTTTATGCAGCGGGGTTATCTGTTTACTCTCATCATCTTAGCTCTGCTGTTATTTCAAAGGTAAAGGTCTCAGTACATAAATAGTCTATTGAGTGCTGTGATTGACACCATGCTGAATCAATACAGATATCCTTGGCACACCGGACAAACAAGGACTTGAGATATCCTCACTCTATCTCTCTCTTTGATTCTCCGTCTCTGTTTATTTCCTCCCGTTGACTTTCTCTCCCCTGTATCTTTCTCAATTTCTTCCTCCAACACCTCCCTCGTTTCACTCCCAATCTCTCTATTTCTTGCCTCCCTCTCTCTCTCTCTGACACTCACATATCATGTTCAGGATGTGCACTGCTAAAGGTCAAACATTCTCGGCTCATTTGTTTTTCCACAGCCCAAAAAAAGATGTCTGCTGTGTTCTCAGAGATGATGAGGGGAGTGTGGACGCCGAAGCAAGGGCGCCAGATTGATACCAGGAGTGAGATGATGGAGAAACCGACAGGGGAAGAAGAGAGGAGGGGAATGAGGAAGCTATTACCTGAGATGGAGATTAGGAAAGAAATTCTGAAGAGAAAAAAAAAAAGTGAGAGCTGCTTTTAGACTAGACTCAAAATCAAACTTGAGTCTTTTTACTTTATTAAGAAATACTTAATAAGATTTTCTAAATAAATCTTTAACGTGAACAATTAATCAGTGATTGTTATTCTAATATATAAATGAGAACTGAAAATACTGCAACTTAAATACAAGGCAAACGAGGGTAATTATGACAAACACCTGTGATAATTAAATGAATCTCCATGACAACTAAAGAGTGGCAGAAAACTGAACAAAGGAACATACAGGAAAACAAACTATAAGTCCATGATAACAACACTAACTGACCATAATTGTGACAAATATTTAAAGAAAGAATCTTACTGACTGGAAACATATTTCTTGAACCAAGGCTACTGAAAAAGTGGTCCGTCACCAAGATAAAGAGTGGTCTTCAAGGGGTCGTGGTTTGACTGGTTAGAATGATCCTGAGAGCCCCTGTAACAACACTATTCTGATTCTAAACAGCATCTATCTCCACCGTATATATAGTAATACTTTATTTCGATAGTCCACTTTAGACACTTTTTTGTATATACAATCGCAGTCATTGGCCACCAAAAACCACTGAAGTCAATGGTAACCAAAACACAGCAACCATTTAAATCTTTACTTATGTCATGGTTTGAGTTTTGTTTTCTTGTAGTCATGTGATTCTCTGATTGTCATGTGATCCTGTGATGCGTCTTTGTTGATCATTGTTCACAGGTGTCCCTTTGTATTTAAGCCCTCATGTTTCCCCTATGTCTTTGTCTAGTATTGTTTGTCCAGATTCTTGATCTGCGTTTCATGCCTTGCCATTCCCTTGTTTTATGTTTTGTAGTAAAGTTGCATTGGTTTCTCAGCCAGCTTGCCTCCAGTGGATTCATTCGTAACTTCCTAGGTCACCATTAAACATGAAGGACAAGGCTGAAACATAAGTGGAGCACTTCTTACCCTTTTTTAATGCTTCTGATGTGACCTGATCTTATTTGCTGCCGTCTCTCTCTCGCTGTCTCTGACAGACTCACTTAAACTTGCTTTGTAAATCCTTTGATTACATTTTTTAGTTCTTTAGGATGTGATGATATAAGAGAGAAAGCGAGTTCCGGGCAGCTGATGGCACTGATGCGTCGAGACGCCGACGGCCCTTCGCGAACACCAGCGTAGTGCAGTAAACCTTTTAACACTCAGCTTAAATCTAAGAGGGTCACAGGTCAGCCATTGCAACCGTAATGTTACATTAAGCTTTTCCATGCTGGATTGTGTTAAAAGTTTGGGCTATCCACTTAAAGCTTTTTTCCCAGAGCATGGCGAAACTTTTGCTGCAGAATTGCGAATAATTTGTAGGACAGAGAAGAAAGGCAATGATATACCCGCATGTTCCCTTATCGAAAAGGGAACTTCGAGATGCGTCGAAACGCTGCGGGAACGCCTTCTGCGTGATTGCGTCTGAAGCATCTATGCCAACTAGTCCAATGGAAAAAGGGAATGAGCGTCACGGGCGGGTGACGTCATGACCAGGAAAGGATAAGAGCACTTCCGCTGCTCGCCGGCATTTATGCTTCTGTGCCTCAGCAAGCGATCTGTGTCAAACTGTCCCTGTCTATTTATTGTTGTCTGTTGCAATATTGTTGGTATCGTTATGGCGAAACAAATGTACAAACAGTGTGTTCCTCCCTGCCCGCGTTTATTTAAACGGGTGGGGACACACACCCGCGTTTGCCGAGGCGGCGCGGAGAATGCATTCCTGGGGATCGCAAGAGGATCTTTTGGAGGGGTGGGAGAACGGTCCGAGGGCCTTTTCTTCTTCCTTGCCCGGAAGATCCAGCTCTATCTCCCCGGTGTTGGAAGCACGCTCTGCGGTTTCTTCCGCTCGGGGAAGAGAGAGCCCTTTTTCCGTCATATTCTTCCTCCGAGGAGGTTTGTGTTGAGAATATTGAAAGTGAAAGCAAGCACACACACTGTTGAATTAGATTCGCCATCTATTTTTCCAGTATATGATGAACTGGTGGAGGTTTTGTCCCGTGCTGTTAGTAAATTAAATATTTAATGGCCAGCTGAGAAAAAGGAACGCTCGTCCTAAGAAACTTGACGAGCGTTTTCTTATTTCTATCACATTATCTCCACCACGAGGCTTCCATTTTTTCCCTGATTTACACACTGAATATTTAAATTATGGAATAAACCGTATTTATCACTACTTTCAGCCCTCGTGTTAAATGTTTATTCAAGATTAGAGGGTTGAAAGATTACGGTTATGATATGATGCCCCAGGCTGAACAGAAATAAAAATAGGAAAATGCTATTTTTTCACCTGGTCCAGTATCATCATTTAAGTCTCTGCTTTGCTCATAAGTCTATACTAAAGAATCTCGCGTTTGCCGAGGCAGCGTGTAGGTTTAATGTTGTATCAGAATCTAGCTCGGATCTCGCGTTTGCCGAGGCACCGCTTAGATTTCGAGTGTATTTTGCAAAAATAAGATTCTGTGGCTGGGATCTCGCGTTTGCCGAGGCAGCGCGTAGGTTTAAGCAGTACTACTTTGGTTTTATGGGTAAAGCTTATACGGCAGCAGGTCAGCTGGAGAATGTTTATAGAAATCTATATTATAATGCTCCAGGCTTATCAGGCCGATCTGCTGGGGTTCTGGATATAGCGAAATTTGAGCCTTCGGGTCTCTTCGGCGACGCATTCCATGCGGTCGTTGTTAGGTGATAAAAGATATATATATAAAAAATATATATATAATAAGGTTTCTCCCTCGCTGTGTCCAGCCCCCCTGGGGCTGCTGGGCGTGAGCAGCCCCAGCCGTCGAGTTCATCATATTATGTGCACAGTAAGAGAGTGCTGCGTCTCGTGTTCCTCCATGTAGATACTGGAGACAGACGCAACCCTCTCAACCGAAGTCGCCTAAGCCTAAGCCGGATCTGAGGACCGTTCTTCAGGCGAAGAAAGCTTCGGTTCAAAAAAAAAAAAAGGGTCCTGATGCTTAGGCATCAGGCCTGTGAGGACAGCCCCGACCGGAGTGGAGCGGTGTTCACCTCATTATACGGTGCCCGTTCCACTTCGGGGTCCTCACGAGACCCTCCTGCCAACCCTGCCACCTCTGGTGCTTCAGGGCACAGTGGTCTCCAGCGAGTCGCTGGTGCTATGCTGCGGCACAGCATCAGTTTCGCGCCCTCTGAGGGGGGTTTTAGAGCAGTCAGGTCAGGTAGTTCCTGCCGGTATGTTTCAGGCTCCAGATTTGGCTCTCTCAGTAACACCAGAGACCAGCCTTGAGAGGCTGGTTCCCTTAGTAAATTTTCTGGCAGCGTGGAAGCTTCTGCCGAATATTTCTCATTGGGTCCTGCAGATTGTAGAGAAAGGATACAGAATCCAGTTTGGCTCTCGTCCTCCTCGTTACAGCGGGGTGCTACCCTCAGTGGTGCATCCCGAGCAGGCTCTGGTAATGGAGCAAGAAGTAAGGGCCCTGTTAGCAAAGAGGCTATAGAACAGGTGTACTCACCCGACCGAGAGTCGGGTTTTTACAGCCGTTATTTCATTGTTCCAAAAAAGGATGGAGGGTTGCATCCCATTTTAGATCTTCGCCTGTTGAATCGGTCAGTTCAGAAACTCAAGTTCAAGATGCTGACCCTCAAGCAGATCGTGACCCAAATCAGATCCGAGGACTGGTTTGTCACGATAGATCTAAAGGATGCATACTTCCATATCTCCATCCTCCCTCAGCACAGGAAGTTCCTAGGGTTTTCTTTCGGGGGCAAAGAATACCAATATCGGGTTCTTCCTTTCGGTCTAGCTTTATCACCCCGCACGTTCACGAAATGCGTGGATACAGCTCTAGCCCCCTTGGGCTTCAGGGCGTACGTATTCTGAACTACATCGGTGACTGGCTGATTCTGCGGAATCGGAGCAGTTGGCGGTTCGGCACCGAGGTGTCGTTCTCGCTCTTATGCAGATGTTGGGGTTGATGCTCAATACCAAGAAGAGTGTGCTTTCTCCAGTATTGAGAACCACTTTCCTTGGTGTGGTATGGGATTCAGTGACGATGAGGGCCAGCCTATCGCCCGTTCGTGTAGCTGTTATCCTGGCAGCCACCAAAGAGCTAAAGCTAGGTCAGTCACGCACTGTAAAACAGTTCGAGAAACTGTTGGGTCTACTGGCAGCAGCGTCCAACGTATACCTTTTGGCCTGCTGTACATGAGGCCTTTACAGTGGTGGCTCAGGACCAGAGGGTTCTCCCCGAGGGGAAACCCTTTCCGTATGATCAAGGTTACGCGGCGATGCCTTCGTGCCTTAGAGATATGGAGGAAACACTGGTTCTTAACCCAGGGCCCGGTGTTGGGAGCTCTTTGCCATCGAGCTACTATCTCGACAGATGCTTCCCTCACCGGCTGGGGAGCGGTAATGGAAGGCCGCTCGGTTCAGGGTCTGTGGAAAAGCCATCATCTTTCGTGGCACATCAATTGCCTGGAGATGATGGCTGTCTTCAATGCGTTGAGACATTTCCTTCCGGACCTAAGAGGCCATCATGTGCTCGTTCGAACAGACAACACATCTGTGGTCTCTTATCTGAACCGCCAGGGGGGTCTAGGTCGCGTCCGCTTTGCAAACTGGCGCACCGGATCCTCCTGTGGTCCCTGGGGAAGGTACTCTCCCTGAGGGCAGTGTATATTCCTGGGGACCAGAATATAGGAGCAGACATCCTGTCGAGGCAGGAGCTGAGGCCAGGGGATTGGAGACTCCACCCCGAGGCGGTGGAGAAAATCTGGGAGGCATATGGCAGAGCAGAGGTGGACCTGTTCGCGTCTCACAACACGACGCACTGTCCCCTCTGGTATTCACTTACTCACCCGGCCCCCCTGGGGCTGGATGCCATGGTGCAGACGTGGCCGAGGCTACGTCTGTACGCCCTTCCCCCTGTTGCTCTGCTCCCAGGAGTTCTGGAGCGGGTCCGTCAGTGTGGGATAAGCCTACTGCTAGTAGCACCACGCTGGCCAAGTCGGATCTGGTTTGCGGACCTGATCCTTCTGTTAGACGGGCCTCCATTGGAGATCCCTTTGAGGAGGGACCTTCTGTCTCAGGCCGGGGGCACAATATTTCACCCTCGGCCAGAGATATGGAATCTTTGGGTTTGGCCTCTGAGGGGGCCCAACTTGTAGATAGTGGTCTTTCAGCTGAGGCTGTTGAGACCATCCTAAGCTCCAGAGCTCCAGCTACGAGGAAACTCTATGCGCTTAAATGGAGAGTTTTCTCCTTATGGTGTCACCGACATCAGTGGGATCCGGTTAATTGTTCTGTCAACACAGTAATCGAGTTCCTGCAGGAGCGCTTTGTGTCAGGTCTATGTCCTTCCACACTTAAAGTTTACGTGGCAACCATTGCGGCTTATCATACCATGGTGGGAGGTTTATCTTTGGGTCTACTGAAAAAGTGTCCTCACCAAGATAAAGAGTGGTCTTCAAGGGTCGTGGTTTGACTGGTTAGAATGATCCTGAAGCCCCTGTAACAACACTATTCTGATTCTAAACAGCATCTATCTCCCACCGTATATATAGTGAATACTTTATTTCGATAGTCCACTTTAGACACTTTTTGATATACAAATCGCAGTCATTGGCCACCAAAAACCACTGAAGTCAATGGTAACCAAAACACAGCAACCATTTAAATCTTTACTTATGTCATGGTTTGTGAGTTTTGTTTTCTTGTAGTCATGTGATTCCCCTGATTGTCATGTGATCCTGTGATGCGTCTTTGTTGATCATTGTTCACAAAGGTGCCCCCTTTGTATTAAGCCCTCATGTTCCCCTATGTCTTTGTCTAGTATTGTTTGTCCAGATTCTTGATCTGCGTTTCATGCCTTGCCATTCCCTTGTTTTATGTTTTGTAGTAAAGTTGCATTGGTTTCTCAGCCAGCTTGCCTCCAGTGGATTCATTCGTAACTTCCTAGGTCACCATTAAACATGAAGGACAAGGCTGAAACATAAGTGGAGCACTTCTTACCCTTTTTTAATGCTTCTGATGTGACCTGATCTTATTTGCTGCCGTCTCTCTCTCGCTGTCTCTGACAGACTCACTTAAACTTGCTTTGTAAATCCTTTGATTACATTTTTTAGTTCTTTAGGATGTGATGATATAAGAAGAAAGCGAGTTCCGGGCAGCTGATGGCACTGATGCGTCGAGACGCCGACGGCCCTTCGCGAACACCAGCGAGTGCAGTAAACCTTTTAACACTCAGCTTAAATCTAAGAGGGTCACAGTCAGCCATTGCAACCGTAATGTTACATTAAGCTTTTCCATGCTGGATTGTGTTAAAAGTTTGGGCTATCCACTTAAAGCTTTTTTCCCAGAGCATAGCGAAACTTTTGCTGCAGAATTGCGAATAATTTGTAGGACAGAGAAGAAAGGCAATGATATACCCGCATGTTCCCTTATCGAAAAGGAACTTCGAGATGCGTCGAAACGCTGCGGGAACGCCTTCTGCGTGATTGCGTCTGAAGCATCTATGCCAACTAGTCCAATGGAAAAAGGAATGAGCGTCACGGGCGGGTGACGTCATGACCAGGAAAGGATAAGAGCACTTCCGCTGCTCGCCGGCATTTATGCTTCTGTGCCTCAGCAAGCGATCTGTGTCAAACTGTCCCTGTCTATTTATTGTTGTCTGTTGCAATATTGTTGGTATCGTTATGGCGAAACAAATGTACAAACAGTGTGTTCCTCCCTGCCCGCGTTTATTTAAACGGGTGGGGACACACACCCGCGTTTGCCGAGGCGGCGCGGAGAATTGCATTCCTGGGGATCGCAAGAGGATCTTTTGGAGGGGTGGGAGAACGGTCCGAGGGCCTTTTCTTCTTCCTTGCCCGGAAGATCCAGCTCTATCTCCCCGGTGTTGGAAGCACGCTCTGCGGTTTCTTCCGCTCGGGGAAGAGAGAGCCCTTTTTCCGTCATATTCTTCCTCCGAGGAGGTTTGTGTTGAGAATATTGAAAGTGAAAGCAAGCACACACACTGTTGAATTAGATTCGCCATCTATTTTTCCAGTATATGATGAACTGGTGGAGGTTTTGTCCCGTGCTGTTAGTAAATTAAATATTTAATGGCCAGCGAGAAAAAGGAACGCTCGTCCTAAGAAACTTGACGAGCGTTTTCTTATTTCTATCACATTATCTCCACCACGAGGCTTCCATTTTTTCCCTGATTTACACACTGAATATTTAAATTATGGAATAAACCGTATTTATCACTACTTTCAGCCCTCGTGTTAAATGTTTATTCAAGATTAGAGGGTTGAAAGATTACGGTTATGATATGATGCCCCAGGCTGAACAGAAATAAAAATAGGAAAATGCTATTTTTTCACCTGGTCCAGTATCATCATTTAAGTCTCTGCTTTGCTCATAAGTCTATACTAAAGAATCTCGCGTTTGCCGAGGCAGCGTGTAGGTTTAATGTTGTATCAGAATCTAGCTCGGATCTCGCGTTTGCCGAGGCACCGCTTAGATTTCGAGTGTATTTTTGCAAAAATAAGATTCTGTGGCTGGGATCTCGCGTTTGCCGAGGCAGCGCGTAGGTTTTAAGCAGTACTACTTTGGTTTTATGGGTAAAGCTTATACGGCAGCAGGTCAGCTGGAGAATGTTTATAGAAATCTATATTATAATGCTCCAGGCTTATCAGGCCGATCTGCTGGGGTTCTGGATATAGCGAAATTTGAGCCTTCGGGTCTCTTCGGCGACGCATTCCATGCGGTCGTTGTTAGGTGATAAAAGATATATATATAAAAAATATATATATAATAAGGTTTCTCCCTCGCTGTGTCCAGCCCCCCTGGGGCTGCTGGGCGTGAGCAGCCCCAGCCGTCGAGTTCATCATATTATGTGCACAGTAAGAGAGTGCTGCGTCTCGTGTTCCTCCATGTAGATACTGGAGACAGACGCAACCCTCTCAACCGAAGTCGCCTAAGCCTAAGCCGGATCTGAGGACCGTTCTTCAGGCGAAGAAAGCTTCGGTTCAAAAAAAAAAAAAGGGTCCTGATGCTTAGGCATCAGGCCTGTGAGGACAGCCCCGACCGGAGTGGAGCGGTGTTCACCTCATTATACGGTGCCCGTTCCACTTCGGGGTCCTCACGAGACCCTCCTGCCAACCCTGCCACCTCTGGTGCTTCAGGGCACAGTGGTCTCCAGCGAGTCGCTGGTGCTATGCTGCGGCACAGCATCAGTTTCGCGCCCTCTGAGGGGGGTTTTAGAGCAGTCAGGTCAGGTAGTTCCTGCCGGTATGTTTCAGGCTCCAGATTTGGCTCTCTCAGTAACACCAGAGACCAGCCTTGAGAGGCTGGTTCCCTTAGTAAATTTTCTGGCAGCGTGGAAGCTTCTGCCGAATATTTCTCATTGGGTCCTGCAGATTGTAGAGAAAGGATACAGAATCCAGTTTGGCTCTCGTCCTCCTCGTTACAGCGGGGTGCTACCCTCAGTGGTGCATCCCGAGCAGGCTCTGGTAATGGAGCAAGAAGTAAGGGCCCTGTTAGCAAAGAGGCTATAGAACAGGTGTACTCACCCGACCGAGAGTCGGGTTTTTACAGCCGTTATTTCATTGTTCCAAAAAAGGATGGAGGGTTGCATCCCATTTTAGATCTTCGCCTGTTGAATCGGTCAGTTCAGAAACTCAAGTTCAAGATGCTGACCCTCAAGCAGATCGTGACCCAAATCAGATCCGAGGACTGGTTTGTCACGATAGATCTAAAGGATGCATACTTCCATATCTCCATCCTCCCTCAGCACAGGAAGTTCCTAGGGTTTTCTTTCGGGGGCAAAGAATACCAATATCGGGTTCTTCCTTTCGGTCTAGCTTTATCACCCCGCACGTTCACGAAATGCGTGGATACAGCTCTAGCCCCCTTGGCTTCAGGGCGTACGTATTCTGAACTACATCGGTGACTGGCTGATTCTGCGGAATCGGAGCAGTTGGCGGTTCGGCACCGAGGTGTCGTTCTCGCTCTTATGCAGATGTTGGGGTTGATGCTCAATACCAAGAAGAGTGTGCTTTCTCCAGTATTGAGAACCACTTTCCTTGGTGTGGTATGGGATTCAGTGACGATGAGGGCCAGCCTATCGCCCGTTCGTGTAGCTGTTATCCTGGCAGCCACCAAAGAGCTAAAGCTAGGTCAGTCACGCACTGTAAAACAGTTCGAGAAACTGTTGGGTCTACTGGCAGCAGCGTCCAACGTATACCTTTTGGCCTGCTGTACATGAGGCCTTTACAGTGGTGGCTCAGGACCAGAGGGTTCTCCCCGAGGGGAAACCCTTTCCGTATGATCAAGGTTACGCGGCGATGCCTTCGTGCCTTAGAGATATGGAGGAAACACTGGTTCTTAACCCAGGGCCCGGTGTTGGGAGCTCTTTGCCATCGAGCTACTATCTCGACAGATGCTTCCCTCACCGGCTGGGAGCGGTAATGGAAGGCCGCTCGGTTCAGGGTCTGTGGAAAAGCCATCATCTTTCGTGGCACATCAATTGCCTGGAGATGATGGCTGTCTTCAATGCGTTGAGACATTTCCTTCCGGACCTAAGAGGCCATCATGTGCTCGTTCGAACAGACAACACATCTGTGGTCTCTTATCTGAACCGCCAGGGGGGTCTAGGTCGCGTCCGCTTTGCAAACTGGCGCACCGGATCCTCCTGTGGTCCCTGGGGAAGGTACTCTCCCTGAGGGCAGTGTATATTCCTGGGGACCAGAATATAGGAGCAGACATCCTGTCGAGGCAGGAGCTGAGGCCAGGGGATTGGAGACTCCACCCCGAGGCGGTGGAGAAAATCTGGGAGGCATATGGCAGAGCAGAGGTGGACCTGTTCGCGTCTCACAACACGACGCACTGTCCCCTCTGGTATTCACTTACTCACCCGGCCCCCCTGGGGCTGGATGCCATGGTGCAGACGTGGCCGAGGCTACGTCTGTACGCCCTTCCCCCTGTTGCTCTGCTCCCAGGAGTTCTGGAGCGGGTCCGTCAGTGTGGGATAAGCCTACTGCTAGTAGCACCACGCTGGCCAAGTCGGATCTGGTTTGCGGACCTGATCCTTCTGTTAGACGGGCCTCCATTGGAGATCCCTTTGAGGAGGGACCTTCTGTCTCAGGCCGGGGGCACAATATTTCACCCTCGGCCAGAGATATGGAATCTTTGGGTTTGGCCTCTGAGGGGGCCCAACTTGTAGATAGTGGTCTTTCAGCTGAGGCTGTTGAGACCATCCTAAGCTCCAGAGCTCCAGCTACGAGGAAACTCTATGCGCTTAAATGGAGAGTTTTCTCCTTATGGTGTCACCGACATCAGTGGGATCCGGTTAATTGTTCTGTCAACACAGTAATCGAGTTCCTGCAGGAGCGCTTTGTGTCAGGTCTATGTCCTTCCACACTTAAAGTTTACGTGGCAACCATTGCGGCTTATCATACCATGGTGGGAGGTTTATCTTTGGGTCGAGACCCCCTGATTACACGTTTCCTTCGTGGCACTTTGAGGCTGAGGCCTGCAACTCGCACTAAGGTGCCAGCTTGGGATTTGACTGTAGTTCTAGAGGGCCTGTCTAGGGCTCCATTCGAGCCCTTAGATTCGGTCTCAGAGAAGTTCCTTACTCTTAAGACCATCTTTCTCCTAGCTATTTCGTCCCTCAAGAGAGTTGGTGACCTTCAGGCTCTTTCGGTCTCCCCCACCTGCCTTGAATTTGCACCGGGGATGGTCAAGGCGTTCCTTTATCCAAAACAGGGATACGTCCCTAAGGTGCCGACCTTGACTCCGAGGCCTATTGTGCTGCAGGCTTTCTGTCCTCCTCCGTTTGCAACTGCGGACCAGGAAAGACTGCACTTGTTGTGTCCAGTGCGAGCATTGGACACATATGTACATCGGACATCCTCAATCAGGAAGTCCGATCAACTACTTATTTGCTTTGGATCACCTAAAAAAGGTCTTCCTGCTTCAAAACAGACAGTCAGTAAGTGGATAGTCGAGGCTATTTCACTTGCTTATGAGTACTCGGGCCAGCCTTGTCCTTTGGCGGTCCGAGCTCATTCCACCAGGAGTATGGCGGCTTCTAAAGCCTTGTTGCATGGGGTTTCTCTCCAAGATGTTTGTGATGCGGCGGGCTGGTCCTCTCCGCTCACATTCGTGAGATTTTACAGTTTGGACCTGGATGCTGCCCCAGGTTCTCAGGTGCTTAGTGCTTAGCTGAACAGTCTGACACTCAGGTACTTGAATTATGGCGCATTGGGTATTCTCGTTCCCGCAGCGTTTCGACGCATCTCGAAGTTCCCTTTTCGATAAGGGAACGTCTCAGGTTACTATTGTAACCATAGTTCCCTGAGAACAGGGAACGAGACGATGCATCACCCTGCCATACTTCTGGCGTCCCTGCGATCGGCTTGCTTCGGCACTGTCGAAGCATGAATGCCGGCGAGCAGCGGAAGTGCTCTTATCCTTTCCTGGTCATGACGTCACCCGCCCGTGACGCTCATTCCCTTTTTCCATTGGACTAGTTGGCATAGATGCTTCAGACGCAATCACGCAGAAGGCGTTCCCGCAGCGTTTCGACGCATCGTCTCGTTCCCTGTTCTCAGGGAACTATGGTTACAATAGTAACCTGAGACGTTTTATTCTGTTTGTTTAGCTTGTCAGAAATGGGGATAAAAAAAACACTAACAAAAGAATAAGTGCTGCTCAGATGTGAATTTGAGAAAATGGGAAAAAGGGGTAGGAGGGAGAAAAAAGATGAAAGATACGCAGGACAGACTCCCTCAACATGCTCTAAATGTACATAATGATCCTCTCTCTCACACACATACATGCAATTACCCCCGCTGAGGTGGTATGTGCTCTCTGATGGCTATTTTGGCAGTTAAATGGCTACAGTGTTGTTATAATGATTTAGGGTTGGAGCTTTAAAATGTCTTCTGCTGGACGTATATAAACTCTTGTTTCCTCTCCAGTTGGTGTAAAGTGCTGTACCGTCAGATCAGGTTTCGTCTAACGAGAGGTAAAGTAAACGACGATGAGAGTGAGTAAAACCACAGTGTTGATGTAGAAATGTGAGAGTCCTCTGCGGGGGTGAGCTGAATGAAAGATATTAATATTTTGACATTGTGTTTTTTAAAGGGGCAGTTTATATTGGACAGGTTTTGCTCTCTTTATGTGCAAAGAAAACCTGAAATCATATACATTGTGAGGATATTCCAATGGTTTAAGACATATACATGCAATAATGGCGGTCAATGGAAAGTCCCCACTGTGTGTGTGTGTGTGTGTGTGTGTGTACCTGGTATTATTGCCTACATCATGAGGACCAAATGTCCCCACAAGTTTAATAATACCAGTAATCTTTGACCTTGTAAGGAAATTCAAATTTAAATATGTAAAAATGAAAGTTTTCTGTGATGGGTAGTTTTAAAGTTAGGGGATAGAATAAACAGTTATTCTTGAATGTATTGTATACAAAATTAGTATGTGTGTGTCAGATCAGTTTTTGGCACTGACTCATTTCATAAACTCAAAGACCTCGACAGATTTATGAAAAGTATAACCAAGTGGCTCTGTCTAATCTCTATTCACATTCTCTACTGTTTATCCTTAATATTAATATGTGGTATTTACATTTTGTCCTAACCAGGCTGCACTGGTAATCCACCCACTGTGAAATTTCATTGGTCTAAAATCCCACTCCTCATATCTGTATATAAATCAAATATCAATATGTTTTGATTGGCTGTCATTGTACCACATTTTTGTTGATTTTGGTGGCATTTTTGCCCCAAGCCTCTATTCATTTCCAACCCTGCACTATTTTTAATGGGTTCAAAAGCAGTGAATGGTAATGCATCTTTACTATTACTCATTATAATGTTTTGATGCAAAATTTAATGCAACAAGTGCTGCTGAAGCTGCCAGAGTAGTTTGCAACTGTATTAACCGTTACAATACATTTTAATCATATTAAATGTAAACCGAATACAAAAAGATTTTTGTGATATTAAAATGCAATTAAAAATAAGGATACGTTTACTTGACAAAGAGGCACTAAAAATGGAAAAGTTTTTCTTTGCATATTTTTTGCATACAGACGAAAACGGTCAAGATGATCCCCATTTACGGATTCATAAATTTCATAAAATAGATTTTTAAAAAAGATTTCCATTTTTTGTTGAAAACAAAGGGGGGCGGCGGGTGATTTATTTATAGCAAATAAAATATATTGTTCAAATGATTGCCTTTAGTTATTTTAGAATAGATGTAATAATGCTTAAAAACACTAACTTGATTAGATTTATACTTTATAATAACTTTTAATAAATAGAACATTAACAACATGTTATTGAAAAAATGCAAAATAGTTTTGTATTTGGATTTCTTTTTTATGTAATGTATGTTTTTTAACCATAAATATGTGACAAAATTAAGGGTAACTTGTACATTAATTCACACTTGGAAAAAACTAAGGTCTTGCCCAACTGTCTGCATTCTCAAAGGTATGTACTTCTCTATCACCGGTGTATGTTTGTTCTGAGTATTAAGGCCATTGCACACGAGTCCGAAATTTTCGTATGCGTTTTTTCATATTCGTGATTCGGTGGCTCTGAATTGTCAAAACACCATTCAAACTGCTTCGCCACGGATGCGAAAAACGCAGAAAATCGAACCCCATCTGATTTTTTTTATGACGGACGAAAGTTTCGGAGGCAGTGTGCAAGCGATGATTGACATAACGTGAGATCGTATTTATTTTTTAACGTGCGCAAAATTTCGAATCACTCAGTGTGCAATGGCCTTTAGTTTTATTAAGTTTGTTACACCACATGGTTAATAAAGGGATGCAACAAATAGGGGCTTGTCTGGGATTCGAACCCAGGTTCTTTTCCCTGTAAACTGTGGTATGCCAAGGACCAGCTTTGTGACCTAAATAGTTAATGTACCTCATCTTACCTTCTCAAATGTTTTGATTGATGCAAACATAATTAAACCTGGATTTAAGCTCTTTCTGATAAACATATGGCGGAGGAGAGCAGGTGTAACTTTTATGGCGTCTACCTTTCCTCGGGTCTTATGTAAACAGCCACAAAACCATCGAGTTAATGATTGGCATTGAGTTTGTTGTGGCATGACAGGTCACGTTCTCCAAATATATGTTTATTATACAGACAGGTGACAAATCAGTGAGGAGTTGCTCTCTGTCTGGAAATGTCAACTGTTGTTTTCTCTTTTTCCCTCAGAACGAAGGTGAAGGACAACACACCGCCATCTGTTTGCAGTTTAGGCCCAGACGAACACACTCTACAGGTGTGCGGCAAGGACGGGGAGTGATACAAAGGTTAGACAACTCAGTATTTGTCTCCTTATCGCTCTCATTTTATATCTCCGTTTAGCTCATCTCTCTTTATCACTTTCAAACCTGACCGTTCTCCATTGCACCTCATTGCATTTAAGTCACGATAACCCAGGTGTCAAGCAAATGTCCAGAATGCTTTATCACTGCTGTCATTTTGTTCCCCTCACAACGTCGAACAATATTACCCATCACACTTAAATCAATTGCAATCTTTAGAGGAGAAAACATCAGGTATAGTGTTATTATGCTCTCCACAGCGGCAAGGCGTAAACCTGGAGCCAATCTCCATTACCAACTGAACTGAAGGAAGTAGAGCAGAACAATGAACGAGAGACAGGTGAGAAAGAGAAAGAGAGAGAATAGTTTTGTTAATATATTGGCAGATACTTCCAGAGGCACATGTATATACATACTACAAACGGAAATACTGGCCTGATGAATGTAGCACTGGTGGGCATGACCAAAATCTTATATCTCAGTAGTCATTTTATTTAACACTAAAAGTATATATTACAGTATAGGTATTTGCTTCTAGGATAATCAGTGAAACTGTCTACACTGGAGGCTATAGACAGGTTTTTAAAATATATATACTGCATATATACTGCCCGTATAAATGGCATAGCAGAATTGGCTGAGGCACATTTCTATAAATCATATCATATCATACAGCATATCATATCATATATGGCAGTGGAATAAATGAGGAACATTATGACAGAAAGCCCGGAAAAATCGTGTTGTTGTCCAAACAAGCCGTTCGATGTAGTTCTTGGAAAGTGGATTCTGTTAAATAAAATATCTCCCTTTGGAGTGAATTTTGTGCTTTGTAAACTCGCAGATTTTTTTATGCTCAAAAAGCAACATTGCAGATTTTTTTATGCTCAAAAAGCAACATTGCACACTAACTAAAGTTGAAAGAGTGAAAAAAGCATAACCTGGAAGCCAACCTGAAAATTGACAATGAGTCATAGATAATTATAGATCCTATTTAAGAGAGCTTTCATCACAGTCCTCCAGAGTAAATCTGTGATTTACTCTTAAATTTGTGGTTGCCACTCAGATGCGCGCTCCATTTCTATCACTCATCCACAGAGTGCTTTTATAATATCAATCAATAATAAATGTAGCCAAATGTGTTTGTGAAATATACAAGCAAGGTTTGAGCCTATTAAAAAAGAAAGAAAGAAAGAAAGAAAGAAAGAAAGAAAGAAAGAAAGAAAGAAAGAAAGAAAGAAAGAAAAAGAAAGAGAAGAAAGAAAGAAAGAAAGAAAGAAAGAAAGAAAAGAGAAAGAAAGAAAGGACCATACTACATAATCCAATGGTACAAAAGGCTGTAATCGCTCCTGCTATGAATAATATTTCCTATGATCATTGAAAACCATATAATCACTCATTCAGCGAATATTCCTGAAATGTACATTTGCGTATTACAACAAATTAGCTCTGGAAACAGTGCAAGTTTCTCCCTAATAATCTCCTATCTCTATTGTAAGGTAAATGTGTATTATAAGTAAGGATGAATTTAGTTTTGAGACACTTTAGTGAATGTCTGAGTAACTTAATGGAAACAATTGTGTTCATTCATCAAATTCATGGCTGTTTGTTTTGTTTTCCTCCTTCTTTGACTTCAGCAAGCTCTTCCTTCACTACATATCCTCACACACTCCGACACTAAAGTCACAGCTGCCTGCCCTGTCTAGTCGTGTTTTTTTAATTGTCAGTCATACTCGCCGGCGTTCGTGGCGTTGGCTACCAGCCCAACACTTCGTCCTGTCCTCTACGTCGCCTGCCAACTGTCCCCCTCAGGGTAACTAGAGGAACAAAAACACACAGCCGAGCAAAAGACAAACCGCACACCCCTGTGTCTGACACAAATGTAAATGTGTGTTACATGATATTATGGCTGCCCTAATCTAACTGTTGAAGGCCACTTTTTTTAAAGGGTACCTATTAGGGGTGGAACGGTACACATAAGTCACGGTTCGGTTCATACCTCGGTTCAGACGTCACGGTTCGGTACGATTTCGGTACAATGGAGTGAAAAGCAAAACAAAAATGCAGAAGGCATTTTTATAAATGTCTTAAGCCTTGTATTTTTTAAATAAGTTTTATTAATAAAGGCATAGAACCAGTTTATTTGTAGTGCACTGACAGGAGTTTTATATAATTAGTTTATTTATTAAATTATTAAAAAGATGAAAAGACCTTGAGATATGTTTGGTAATTGTACCTGAATGAATTTAAAATTAATTTGCTCTTTCAGATCAATATATTTGTTTTCCTTCATTTTTAGTTAACCCTAACTTTATTCTCATCTGAATTATAAATAATTGATTTCCGTATAAAATAATACTAGGCTACCTTTAAAAACTTTTGTTAACATTTGTAGGTTACAGTTTGACACGAGTTTAGAGTGTGACAAAAGCACAATGTTGTGTTTTATTGCAAGTGTACACAAAAGTAAACAGTAAACACTTTGCAGTTTTAATGATGTCCTGTATGAAAAAATGACGGAGTATGTTTCCACTGTTGGATCGCGCACGAGAGATCTCTCTCGCACGCGCGCAAACACACACACACACACACACACACACACACACACACACACTGACTGTTCATCGCGCCTCTCTCGCACACGCGCGCGCAGACACACACAATGTTCATCGCGCCTCTCTCTCTCTCTCTCTCTCTCTTCTCTCTCTCTCTCTCTCTCTCTCTCTCTCTCTCTCTCTCTCTCTCTCTCTCTCTCCTCTCTCTCTCTCTCTCTCTCTCTCTCTCGCGCGCGCAAACACACACACACACACACACACACACACACTGACTGTTCATCGCGCCTCTCTCTCTCTCTCTCTCTCTCTCTCTCTCTCTCTCTCTCTCTCTCTCTCTCTCTCTCTCTCCTCTCTCTCTCTCTCGCGCGCGCGCGCGTTTTTGTACCGTGTATTCTACGTCCAAATTCGTGCACCGAACCGTGACGGCCGTACCGTTTCGGTTCGATACGAATACATGTACCGTTCCACCCCTAGTACCTATTATGGCATTTAAAATGTTCCTAATATTGTTCTGGGAGTCCCCAACAACAGTTTTACAAGCATGAAATGACAAAAAACACTTTTGTTGTCTTATAATATGCATTTATTTTTTACCTGATTTGCTCACCGACTCCAATATGAATCGTTTCGCGAGGCATTTTTCCAAACCCCGCCTTTGCGTGACGCTAATCTGCGGTGATATGTTAGCTACCATAGCCCAAAGGAGTGACACCGAGCCGACGGGGTGTCATTGGTTGTTGCGTGAAATCTTACCCAGATACAATAGTGCTATTTTCTGATTGGCTAACAACACCAGACGAACAACACCAGAGGAGACGCGCTTGATTCCTGCCGGTTCCACAGTGAGTGAGAGCGGCGCGGCCAGAGTTTTGGGCGCTGCGGCATATTAAATATATTACAAATAGTTTTTCAGCGTGAGAAATACAATGTGTGGCGTGAGAGCGTGACAAAAGACCGAAATGAGTGACTGTCACGCTCAATGCGTGACACTTGAGAGCCCCGTGACAGCTCCATTAACAACGACAAACACTTCACATATTTCAATACAACTGACATTGAAGACCTAGAAGCTGCGCTGTGCGTACACAACACAAAATAATTATTGAGCATGATACATAAAACCTAAAAGCAACAATTAATATTAATAATAGCCTACTTACAGGTTGTGATTCGGAGAAGGAAGCTAATCCAAATAAACTCGGTACTGAACATTCCGTCAGTATCAGCCGGCTCGCAAATCCATACTTTATAGCATTTAGGTTTGTGAAGCAATCATCTTCAAAATGACGCAAACACAGAACAAGGTTCGGCTATACTTCTGTGGTATAGTTATGAATTGTAGCCACTTAGTCTTCAAATGCTCCTCACTGGGCAGATGAAAAAAGTTTGCTTTTGCGTCGCACTTCAAAACACAGCAGCGTCTCGTCAACATGATTCCCTGGCGTCTCTGAGCGCAATAAGTGGGCGTATCTTATTCAAATAACTTGTACAAGTGACGTCATAAATTTAGAGGAAAAGCATCGTTCGTCTATCGATTCATATCAGCGACTCAGAGTCGACTCTTACTTTTGAGAGACAATAACTTTGTA
The DNA here is from genome assembly GCA_036326025.1 of Chrosomus eos. Classification (NCBI taxonomy): domain Eukaryota; kingdom Metazoa; phylum Chordata; class Actinopteri; order Cypriniformes; family Leuciscidae; genus Chrosomus; species Chrosomus eos. The sequence continues at coordinate 6,145,516 of CM070828.1, read as the reverse complement.
TACGGTGAACTTTCATGTTTAAAACTTTGCAGGATGTTTTCGTTCACTTAGATCTATGTTACACACTACATGAAGGGCAATTTTCAAAAATCCATAATAGGTACCCTTTAAACATTTCTTTTGTGTTGTGGTTGTGAATTAAGGTGAATGTCTCCTGGTGCTTTTTAGTTGTGCTTGTTAAGGCTAGAATAACTATTCCTATTGCTACGATGGAGTTATTGTTTTGAACACGCCTCTAACTCTTGTATTAAAGGGTCATGAAACCCTAAACCAAATTTTCTGAGATTTTAACATAGATATGTGTTGGGAACACCATTGAAGACTATGTTAGCATCTGTTAGATTTAATAGTAGGGTGAAAATGGTTACATTTTAGTTTTTTTTCACTATTTTCAACTTCCGGGTTTAAAATCTTCATCGTGGCAGAGCACTGTAAGTGCTTTGATGACTCATCGGTGTCTCATAATTATTAATGAGACTGAGTTTTCATATCCTATAAGAAGACGCTGTCTCTTAATTATTCATGACACCACGTGGATCTTTCCAATGACAGACATGTCAAACTGTGATGTCGCGTAGTAAATGAGAGAGCCAATCATGGGACGCAAGTGTTTGTTTTTGTGGTGCCAAAGTTCAAGTGCGTTGGATATGTTTCCCCGCGATGCTGCCAAGGCTAGACTCTGGCTCCGGACGGTTGGTTGGCCATCAACCACGGACACATCTAAATTATATGTGTGCAGCAAACACTTCGAGAACTGGAGAATGGTGGACTTCGGTCTTGTTGACAACTAATGCAAGTTATATGTCTTGCGAGTAATGCGGTACCAAGTCCGAGGACTTTTCTATCCCTTCAGAGGTATGTGTGTGTCTAAAATGTAACCCTGATCGTTTTACTTGCCTTTTGTTAAATAAGCACTCGTTATTAAAATTTTTGATATTTCAATAATACCTCAATTGTATGCTTAATTCGTGTAATTCAATATATATATATATATATATATATATATATATATATATATATATATATATATATATATATATATATATATATATATATATATATGTGTCATTGGGGTTCAGGGGCCGCGTAAATCAAGGCTATGCACGAAACTTTTTTTTTTAAGCGGAAAATTAATTATTTTCAAATATTATAGTGTGTATATAAACAACAATATATTTTACAATGATATTATAATTATACATGTACATTAACATGTTTTAAATAGAATTACGATTACTTGTAGGCTAATATATGTAGCAGGGCATTCAGTTACTTTTGAAAGGACAATAATAAAGTGTCAGTGTATTTCATTAGACTTTAACTTTGCCAGCTATAAAAAAATCTAGCATTTCCTCACGTTTTACCACTGATTTTTAGTGACAGTCGATATGCATGGGCAACTGGCGATGACAGTTCCCCCTCTCCCCTGCCGTTCCACACCCACTCCCTCCCTTCTATCCACGCCCATTTAAGTTGCATTTTTCAAAAAGATTGTGAGCTAGACTTGAGCTGAAAGAGGGGGGTTTCATGACCCTTTAAACTTCAGTGCACCATATGTGTCAAGGACATGAATGATTCCTCAAATGCGGCTTTCTTTCTAAATGATCAGACCTTGCAAAGCCATAAAAACAGACCAAAAATGGCTAGCCATATCTGGAGCTATTAAGAGGGTTGGCCTATTTTTATGGAACCAGTAAGAAACCATCCGGAACACCCTAAAAACCAGCCAGCACTGCCCTCGCACCCAAATCGTTCAACAAACCAATTGTTCTTTTGAACCAGTTCTTAGTTGAACCAGTTCACCAAGTTTTAGATGGCAAATCTCTTCGTCAAAATTTACTTTCGGATATCACTCCAACACAAAATGAGCCAATTTTTAGGAGTTTATGATCATATGATGGTTTTTTGCCAACTCTTTCAGCTCTTCAGTCAGTCCAGCAGTACACTGAACAGTCTTTCAGACATACCTGACATGCTGAGAACTGTCTGCTGAGGGTTTCATAAAGGGGGCAAAATGTCTTTTGCTGAGTAACATAAAGTATAACAAAAACGTTATATCTGTGATCCGATGACAGTATTTCAGGAGTCACCAGTACACTGAACTGAGGAAACAGTTCGGACATGTCCGCAAATAACCCATGAGCTGCGTGAACCAAGCAGTTGACTTGAATGAGCGGGTCAAATGAAAGTTTTTTTAAATGTTTTTTCATGGAACGTGAATTGATTAAAAGTAGTTTATGCACTTAACTCTTTCCCTGCCATCATGATACAGTGCTTCCCTGCTAATAGCCCTATTCGCATGATAGTTTCTTTTTGCATGGCACTTCAGTGATAAAACTCATGCATTCGGATGGGGATTTGGAGGAGCGAGTTTTGTGATCCTACAAAATGCACTGCTCACGTGGCCAGTCACATTATTGACATGAAATGTCCTATTTATTAAGTGATTATTTAAATCTCCTGTTTAAAAATAGGAAGCTAGACTATATATTTGAAATAGTTTTCTGTCTTGCATTTTATCTCAAAATCTAAAAAATGGGAAATTAATGGAAATAAGTTAATGCAGCCTCTTATTTACATGAGATAAACATAAAGCTGCTTGGTTTATATTTTAATGTATGGAATTTTATAAGCGTAATACATTTTAAAATTGTATTGCTGTAACGGCCCAAATAGGTGCTTTTTTTCTTCTTTCTCCTTTTGGTGAGTTTGAGCAGCGATTAAATATTGTTCTCAGCTTTTTGCCCAAAATGTTGCTTTTTTAATAAAACTTGCCCACATTGAAGTGTTAAAAAAATGTAAAAATAAAACACTGCATGAGGCTAGAAAAAAATAAAACTTTTCTTGTTTAAAAGCAGAGGGTCTGTTATTTATTTTTGATATATTTTATGTTCAGATATTAATACAACAAAATATTCTGGAGGTCATGAAACTTTTGTGCAAAATACGCTGGTGGTGGCTGGTAACTTAAAAAAACGCTGGCGGGGAAAGAGTTAATATGCGTTAGACCAAAACAACTGTCCAAAACAACCAATTCACAGAAAAGACATCACCACCACCCAGAAGACCCGAGATGGTCCTCACTGCAGAACATGAAATCCACGGGGAGGAGTCGGATCTAGATCCGACTCCTCTGACCTTACATACCTAAACCTACCCAGCTCCACCCCTTATCCCTAAACCCACCCCTAAACCTACCCAACCCCACCCCTTAATCTGGATCTGACTCCGCCCCCCAGATCTCGTGTACTGCAATGAGGTGCTACTGGAAGACCCTAGAAACCACAAAGAAACACTGTGGCAAGTTATGCATGTGCACACATTGCTTTTTAATTGTAAAAAAAATCTAGTTTATGATGGTTGCAAGTTTATGATGGTTTGCTATTTCAAGGCCAAATCAGTAAAGAAAAAAGAAAGAAACTGTGTTTTTTGACAACATAAAGACAGTTGCTTCTCAAGTACTAACATAAATAGAATGATCCTGTTAGACAGACAGAAGGAAGGAGCTTTATATATCTGGGTTGTTTATTCTGCACTTTGCAGACTGTGCTGGAAACTGTCAGGCTGGATTTGCATATTCTTCCTTATCTGTAGAGCTGAGTTTAGTTGGTTGATAAGCTTCCTCCTTAGCCTGTTATTTATCAAGACTGCCATATGCAGTTAGTCAAAACACGTCTGTCAAACGTGTCAGGTGTTTCACAGGCCTGCCTGAGGAAGGCAGGAGATTGGTGGAGTATAGAATGGAAAGAAAGAGGCAGATACAGAGTTTCAGAATTTCACGCGGTTGCTTTGGTTTATGACACACACAGTGGATGGGCGTCTGAACCGGGGCATAATTTACATATGTGAAATAAGCAAAATTGGATCATATATGCTGCATACCTGAATGAGACAGGTAATCTTTTTAGCAAATATTGTACTTTAGTAAGCACTTGCTCACTCACACATTCATTCTGTAAATAAGCAAATGTAGAATACCCCAGCATGAGCCAGACTATAACAGAGAGAACGGTAAATTAAACTGTAAATCAACGTAATTGCATTATGTGAAACTCAAAGAGCATGTTTGTCATATTTTGCAAATAAAGGATGTTTTTTTTAATAAGTTTTTCCTAATGAGTATTTTTATCTGTTGTGTAGTTAGACAAGTTTTTTTTTAGTTTTTTCACTTCTTTTTTATGAAACTTGCCTACATCCTGTTGATCAAAAAAAAAAATGCATGTTCATAATTCAGCAGAGCCTCTGTTCTTTCTCTTTATATATTGCATGTTAATATATTTAAAGGATACCTATCATGGAATTTTGAAAATTACCTTTCATGTAGTGTGTAACATAGATCTAAGTGAACAAAAACATCCTGCAAAGTTTTAAATATGAAAGTTCACCGTATACAAAGTTATTGTCTCTCAAAAGTAAGAGTCGACTCTGAGTCGCTGATATGAATCGATAGACAAACGATGCTTTCTCTCTAACTTTCGTACGTCACTTGTACAAGTTATTTGAATTCGACACGCCCACTCAGTGCGCGCGCCGAGCAGACAGAGAAACCTGACAACAACATGTCGACGAGACTCTGTTCTGAAGTGCGAATCAAAAGCAAACTTTTTTTTTCACTGCCCAGGGACAAGCATGTGAAGACTCAGTGGCTAGAGTTTATATTTACAACTATACCACACAAGTATAGCCGAACCTTGAGCTGTGTTCGCGTTATTTTAATGACGATCGCTTCACAAACACAAATGCTTTCAAGTGTGGATTCGCGAGTCGGCTGATATAGGAAGGTTCAATACCAAGTTTATTTAGATCAGCTTCCTCCTCCGAATCACAACCTTTAAGTACTATTAATAATTGTTGCTTTTATGTGTGTGTGTGTGTGTGTGTGTGTGTGTGTGTGTGTGTGTGTGTGTGTGTGTGTGTGTGTGTGTGTGTTGTGTGGTGTGTGTGTGTGTGTGTGTGTGTGTGTGTGTGTGTGTGTGTGTGTGTGTGTGTGTGTGTGTGTGTGTGTGTGTGTGTGTGTGTGTGTGTGTGTGTGTGTGTGTGTGTGTGTGTGTGTGTGTGAGTTACGCTCAGCAGCTTCTAGGTCTCCAATGTCATTTTTTTTGTTTTTTGAAATATGTGAAATTATGTGAAGCGTATTGTAGTACTGCAGTGCTTTATCAATATGTTTAAGCTTTGGGCTAACGAAAAATATAACTGACTGCGTCATCTGACCAATCACCGCCGATTAGCGTCACGCAAAGGAGGGGTTTGGACAAATGAGTCGTCAAACGAATCATTAGGGAGTCGGTGAGCAAATCAGGTAAAAATAAATGCATATTATAAGACAACAAAAGTGTTTTCTGTCATTGCATGCATGTAAAACTGTTATTGGGGACTCCCAGAACATTATTAGAAACATTTTAAATGCCATAATAGGTACCCTTTAAACAACAAAATATTCTGGAGGCCATGATTGTGAAAATTATCAAAAATGCTGTCCTGTCAGCGTCTGCAAAATAAAAAATAAAAAAAAATACCAAGACACTGACAGGGAAGGAGTTAAAAAAGTTAGGGTTAGGGCAAATATTTTCTTTTGTTGATTTGTTTATATCACATTTTCCTTTACATATAGTGTTTAATATATTTTCGTTGTGTTTAGGATTTTTTTTTGTATTTAACAATTATTTAATGAAGAATGGTGGGAATTAAAATCAAACTCAAAAGTAAATCTAGACACATACAGTAATGGGGATTTTGGGCAAAATATGCATAATGCAGCTACATAATGTCACAATGCCAAAAAAATTATATACATTCATATATATATATATATATATATATATATATATATATATATATATATATATATATGTTTGTGTGTTCGATTCATATAGGAAAAACAAGAACGGAGAAAAATGTGTACCTTGAATGCAGTGTAAGTCACTTAGAATAAAAACATCTGCCAAATGCATAAATTAATCTACAGTGTCGTTTCTCCTTAAATATTGCATTATAATTCCAAATTTGTTAAACATAGCTGACAAGGAAAATATACTGCATTTGGTGTGTTTCGTTGAGCTTGCTGGAATCACAGGGCTGGTGACATTTAATCCTGTCATTGTGTAATCTTGATGAAGCATGCTAGATGTGATACTACAGGAACAAATCTAATTTACTGCATTACAAACATACACACTGACAATAGAGATTGTATAGAGGAAATATGAGAAAATTATTCTCAAACAGACTTAATTGTTATCATAAAACTATTCTTCTGTGTCTGGTTGAAAATGTTCAGTGTCAAAAACTTTCAATGTCACCTGCATGCAATAATAAATCTATTATTTCAACCGGTTTTTAGTCATCGGGAAAATATGTGGAAACAGTATCGCTGATGTAATTTATTCATTTGTGACGAGCATTAGCACTACAGCAAAATAAATCAGTGGAATATTGTGAACAGTTTTTACTGTACATAAATTTAAAGTAGGCCTACTCACATAATTCCAAAGGTCCAATGTGCCTGAAATTTCTTGAAATACCAGATGTTACTGATACTGTTACATTTCTATGAGTTGCTATTATTTTGAAACTCTGTATTTTAACATTTATTTTGGTTCAATGCCTTGCCCCATACTGTACTGTGCATTCTGTGAATGTGACCATGATTTTTCCTAATAACATATGTTTATGTATAACATATGTTCTTGGATCAACATATTTGTCCTAAAATTTGTCCTACACCTAAACCTAACCCTACCCATAGGTTTTTACTCAAATCAGAGAGAAATAATAGGTGAATAACACTGATATAGAAGCACCAAACCCTGGTTGTAAGCCTAAACTTGGCATAAACTACATAAACTGTAAATTTGTCCCTCAAATCTGATTCGGTTGATTTGAATGTTTTTCCAGGATCAACAAAGATGTTGATCCAGGAACATGTTGCACTTGGTGAAATCAGGTTCTGCGTGAATATCTTTGTTGATCCTGGAACAACATTCTATATAACCAATCAGGTTTGAGCAACAGATTTACATTTTATGTAAAGTTTAGGCTTACCACCAGAGATAAGTGTTTCTACATCAGTGTTATTCACCTATAATTTCTCTCTGATTTTAGGAATAACTTATAGGTAGGGTTAAGTTTAGTGGTAGTGATGATTAAATTTCATGACAGGAACGTTGTTCCATGATCAACAAAATATGTTGACCCAGGAACACACGTCCTGATTTTGGATCAACATACTTTACAGCCGACTGCCAACTAGTACGTGTGTTCAGTGTCTGCGTAAGGAAATAACCATCTATATAAGCAGGTATTAATAGTCTACATTTGTCAAAACAAAACTAGGACTGCAGATATACAAACCATAAACAAAGCAGCTCTTGCTTACCATTTTGAATACCAATCATGCAGTCATTCTTTCTTCATTTCAGGTGGCTTAAGCTGTTATGAAAATGTCCACTATTGGAATGCTTAGGTAAGATGACTTAGGCTTTCTGTCTGTGCCGTCTTAACTTTTTGGCTCACTTTCGCTTTTTGTGCACTGTTCAGTTTAGTGAGCGAGTCAGAGTTCAGTTCACCAAACAAAGTTCTTTGTTGCCGACAGCCCCAACACCAATTCAACATGCAGAATCTACAGCAGACATGTGTGACACAACGCAAAAACTAGCTTAATAGATGCTTACTGATGGCCGTAATACAGAGTCCCTAAAGGGAACTTTTCAAAAATATAAATGATCACGCCCCCAGACTTCATTCAACCACTAGTCACTCGGCCAAGGCCTGGGTAGCCATCCCCGACGTGTCAAAATGGGTATTGAGCACAATAAAACAAGGTTACTCGCTCCAATTCGCTCACAGACCCTCGAACTTTAATGTTGTGTTCAAGACATCGGTAAGGAGCAACGTGGCTCACGTCCTCCGCACCAAAGTGTTACATTTACTAGCGAAAGGGGCTGTCGAGACAGTTCCCCGATCACTAAGTGAGTCAGGCTTTTATAGGTGTTATTTCCTCATTCCGAAAATGGATGTTGTCCTCAAGCCTATTTTAGATCTCAGACACCTGAAAAAAGGCCCTCATGAAACGGCCATTCAGGATGCTGACGACCAAACAAATCCTTGCGCAAATTCGCCCGAGGGATTGGTTTTTCTCAGTGGATCTAAAAGATGCTTACTTTCACATCCGAATAGCCCCCCATCACAGGCCATTCTTGAGATTCACCTTCGAGGGGCAGGCCTATCAATACACAGTGCTGCCATTCGGACTGTCACTGGCACCCTGTACGTTTAGGAAATTCATGGATGTGGCTCTCTCACCCCTGAGACAGCGGGGATCTCGATGACTGGCTCATTCTAGCCCTGTCAGAGGCAGAGTCACAGACTCACAAAACAAAAACTCCTCGACCATCTAGAACGCCTTGGGCTCAGGATAAACTTCTCCAAGAGTATACTGTCCCCCTGCCAATGTATAACATACCTGGGAACAGTAATCGACTCTGTTAGTCTCAAGCCAGACTGCTCTCTCTCTCTATCCAACAGCTAGCTGCTTCGTTTAAAGTGGGATCCCTCATGCCCCTCAGAACGTTTCAAAGGGCACTGGGCCTTATGGCCTCTGCATCGACAGTACTCCAACTAGGCCTACTGCGTATGTGCCCCCTTCAGCGCTGGCTGAAACCCAAAGTCCTGGCTCATGCATGGTGGTTTGCCCGCCTACGTATCAGGGTAAAACATGATTGTACCAGTCTGGTGTAAGTATGGGTCTGATCTCAAGGAGGAAGGTGATTTCAACAGATGTCTCCAACTTAGGTTGGGGGGCTCTGTAGGAGGGAAGGCCTGTATCCGGCCTCTGGTCGAGCTTGGAAAAGCGCCTACATATCAATTGCCTCAAAATGAGAGCGGTCTTTCTAGCCCTAAAAACCTTCCTCCCACACCTGGCAGGACACCATGTCTTGGTCCGGACTGACAACATGGCAGTAGTGTCATATATTACATGACACATGACGGCTGGTCTTCGCCGACCCTGCAGGCACGAGTCCTTTCTATAAAGGAGGTCTTGGCCCCTGTTGGGCCCAAGCCTTTATATATCCTTTCGAGGGAACGGATGAGACAGGGCCCTCGAAGGGATATAAAGGAGGTCTTGGCCCCTGTTGGGCCCAAGCCTCTATTTATCCCTTCGAGGGCCCTGTCTCATCCGGTCCCTGTTGGATTCTGACTTTAGTTCTACTAGAAGTCTCGGGCTTCTTAGCTCCAGGCGGTAGTCAGAGAGAAGTCATCAGCTAATAGCACAGCTTTTTTAAATGGGTTCCCATAGCGTATAGCTACGGAATACGATTGAACCGTTCTCGAAAGGGAACATATTCGGTTACTAACGTAATCTCGGTTCCCTGAGAGATAAGGGAACGAGTATTGCGTAGCCGGCCGTGCTATTACGCTGCACGTCCAGATGCGGTAGCTTCAGTCGATTTAACCTGATTCCTATGCCGAAATGGGCTGCTTTATATAGTCAGCAGCCACGCCCATTCTGACACGAGGCGGGAAGCGCCCAGATGGGTTTGAGCGTCCTCGCTGCTTCGCCATAGGTTCGTGCAGTTGCCGCAGCCAATCAGCGCGCTTAGACAGCCTGCACTGTGCTTGCTGTGTAGGTGCACTGCATTTTAAAATAAAGTCCTCAATATTCTTAAGAAAAGGAGTTTTCCCATAGCGTATAGCTACTCAATACTCGTTCCCTTATCTCTGAGGGAATCGAGGTTACATTAGTAACTGAGTAGGTTTCTCAGCACTAGGCTAATTGGCTCTCCATGCTTGACCTGTGTCTAACATGACAGTGGTTTTGAGGTGATTCAGCGCAGTTGTTGCAGTGTTCTTGTATTTGCATTCTTGTCTCCATACTTCAGGTAACTGTGTCTTACATGATTAACTGCACTTTCGTGGAAGCCATTAAATCATTCCCTGAAAAAACACAAGCGTTAATGCAAATGCATGTAAACAATTCATGCTATTTAGATACAAAATCATAGAAGGTCACAAAACAGGTTGTATTGAGTGTGTATACTAGCACAAAGCTTATTACCATACAGCCTTGAATAAACATGTTTTTTTTAATTGGGATGAAACCTATACATGTTTTAATTAGTAGCTTATGTCTAAGAAACTTTTAGAAAAATTTGAAACTTTTTATATATATATATATATATGAATTTAGCTTATGAATTTAGCTTATGTTGAGTTTAATTGGTGCTTCATAATATTTCAGTACACATAAATCTGCATTTTGAACAAAGAGTCACTTAATTTAATTATCTTGCAGTATTTTTATTTTTAATTATGTATATATGAATATGCATTTTGTTGACTAGCACTGACAAAAGGGAAAGATTAAATGTACTGTTCAAGTAAAACTATTTGGATATTTATAAACAATCATTATTATAAGTTGTATCATCAAAAACTATGTATTTAAAAATAAATACTACAGGATATTCTACTAGAAAAAAATAGGAAGGAAGTTGATTTTGTCTGTCGGAAATTAATTGGATTTATGGTCTAAAAGGTGTTGGGAAAGAAAATAAGATTATGAAGCCTTTTTTTGTTTGGCTTTGGAATAATGCACTGATGAATCATGCACAATAATACCAGGAACACATGGTAAGAAAGTAAACCTGGTCCATTTTACTTCACGTTGACTTTAAAGTTATCTGAGGACATCTGTGAGCCTGTTACATAACCCGGCCTCATGGGATGTTCTCCTCTCCTGGCGGCAGTGCACTTCCTGTCCAGATCTCTCTCGTGGAGCAGTGTGAAGTTTCACCTAAAGAGAGACTTCAGAGATCGAGCCTCAGAGTCTGTCGGCAGAAGAGCTGAGATGAAAAGGAGAACCAGTGACAGGACTAGCGGATGAGAATCCTGCTGTGGCCAGAGGGATGGAAAGGTCAGAAGTCACACACTCATCTGTTCTATACCTTGATGCTGGTTCACACACACCCACTGGATTACCTAAACTAACTTTTGAGACACCTTTCAGACACAATTGTAAGCCGTATAGATGTTGGAAAAGTGATGAATCAAAATGAGTCAAGTCTTTAACCAAATATCTTAATAATAAAGAGTAAAGGAAAAGGAGAATGAGAGTGATTCAAGAGCATTTATACATAGGTTCAAGTTCAGAAATATCTTCTAAGAATCACCTTTGGTCTCTTCTTGGTATTAATTATGCAAACGTACAGTAGATAAGCATCATGGTTTTGCACCTAAGAAGCAGAAAGAGCCAAATACAGTAAGTATTTCCCTCATTAATTCCAGGTAAGATAACCATCTCATGTGAAACTTAATAATCAAGACACCACACATATTAGACAGGATACCACACTGAGCAGAAAACGGAAACAAAACAGCATGTCTCTGCTTTTGGAGATGTATAGCTACCTAATATAGACATGTTTTCAGAGTAGAAGTGAACTAAATGTCTGGTCTAAATAGAACACATGAATATGACTAACTATATGATATTGCCTACACAATAGACAAAATGTATGAATAGATCAATACAAGAATAATATTTTTTAAATGATTAATAATAGAAATAACCATAAAAGAATAGCAATTTCTTATTCATATGCAAGATGAAATCTTGTTAAACATGCGGTGTATGAGTATGAATCATTTTAATTTTTATATTTTTAAGTTGCATTTGTTTGATTTTCTGTTCAATCTCAAACAATTATTTTATTTGTATTATTATTATTTCTTTTGTAATACTTTTGTAAACTGTGCAAACATTAAACTTTGCTGAAATTAAGTGTCTTTAACTAGAAGTGATCTGTTAACTCAAACTATAAACTAAACTATAATTACTAAAACTGAAATTAAAATAAAAAAAAAAAAAAATATAAATGTGAAATAAAAAAACTCCAAATATTATAGATTGTTAAAGCATTCAAAAGACACCCAACACACACACACACACACACACACACACACACACACACACACACACCCCACCAACCGTGTGTCTGAAATATTTATAATAACAAATTATTTAAATGATTTCATTAAAAAAAATAAAGTTTTGTTCACTTAAATACTCATTTATAATATGTGACCCTGGACCACAAAACCAGTCATATGTCACAGGGGTATATTTGTGGCAATAGCCAACAATACATTGTATGGCCAAAAATCATTAGGATATTAAGTAAAGATCATGTTCCATGTTCCAAAAAAATATTTGTGTGAGTGGATGCAGCAACATCGACGACATCATTTGGACAATTTAAAGCTGATTTTTTCGATTTTTTTTTTTTGCACCCTCAGATTCCAGATTTTCAAATAGTTGTATCTCGGCCAAATGTTGTCCTATCCTAACAAATCCTAACTTCAATGGAAAGCTTATTTATTCCGCTTTTATGTGATTTATAAATATCAATTTAAAAAAAAAAAAAAATACCCTTATGACTGGTGTTGTGGTCCAGGGTCACATATGGCATCACTACTAAATATATGCCATCAATTAAAATATAGCATATGAGTTTTGTACAATCCTATCAATTATTTCTTAAATCATTGTTTTTTAAAGATCTTTTTTTTTTTTTTTTTCATTTTGAAGATTGAGAGACCTAGTCCTCATTTACTTTTATTATTGAGAAAATAGAGGTGAGGATATGCTTAAAAACACCCTATTCTATTCTATTCTATTCTATTCTATTCTATTCTATTCTATTCTATTCTCGGCACAAATGCCAGCTCTGACTATAAGCTTGCCCTGCCATATTTTAAGGCAGGCATAACACTGGTTAATGTTCCATCACTCTTTATGTTTCCTCATCCAAGGTCGGTTCATAGCTAAGTCAAAGAAAAGAGAAAGATAAAAGAAACCATTAGGATGCATAAACGACGCTCTTTTCTCAACCGAACGTGTCACTACAGTAGCTTCAGTCGGGTGACAAACCTTCACGAGCTCTTTCAGCGGCCCATGTTCGCATTGAGATACGGGCCCTTAAAGCTTCATACGGCTCCCGATGAATTCAGCGTCTATCATTGCATTATAATTCAACGCTTCTGACATAACACTCCAGCTTCTGTGATGGATATAAAAGTAAGCTTCTATCAAGTCATATATCTCTAAGCCCTGCGCCACTGATCCTAGCCAGAGCAATTTATAACCGCTGAAAAACAAGCTTTTTATCTTCTTATCTGGCTGCTCTACAAGAGTTGTCAGCTCCATGGTCCGCTGGCTAAAAAAAAAAAAAAAAAAAAAAAAAAAAAGAATTTCACAGAGACGAGACAGGCACTGGGGAACAAAGAGCTATAGTAATAAACTGCTGTTTAAGGAGATTTGACAGGTCCTGCCAATACTGTAAGCCCATAAATGTCTCAAAAGGTGTGTGATGGTTTGAATGGCCGTTCAGCACGCTGAGAGTCTCGCCACGACAAGTGTCGTTTCAGTGCCAGTGCTCAATTGAAGCAGAATGCTCTTCAGCTCCTCTGCTAATTTCCAGGAAAGCGATTCCAATCAATGGAAGTCATTCTGAAGTACTGTTTTAGAAGTGATAGAAACACTTGAATTGTGTGTATATATAGTCCATGATAAGATAAAGGTAGACTTAATGCAAGTTGAATGCTTGTACACATTACTATATACCTATTCAAGATTACATCTTTGGAAAAATAGAATGCAAAACTAGATCAACTTGATGTCTAAAAAAATTAATTAGGTAATGCTTTATTTTGCAGTGTCCCTTTTACATGTAATACATGCAGATACTATGGTAATAGCCATTAAATTATGCACATAATCCTAACATACAGTAAGTACATGTTGTGCATTACTCAGTATATAATAACACTGTAATAAAGACACCTTAAAATAAATGTGTAATACAAAGTGTGGTGGCTCTAATTGTACATGCCAAACACACCACCACACACACACGTTATAAATATATGCATACATATATGTATAATACACATATATAAACTCAAACTTTTAGGTTATATATATACACACATAATGCATTGCATTGGTATTATTATGCATTACCATTAAAAATTTTGGATACACTTATGTTATCTTCAATACAAGTATAAATTGGATATTGACAACAAACTGCTCAAAAATGAAAACTCTTATCTTTTCACTTCTTTAGAAGTTAGTGTGTAGGTCTTTAAGATCACAGAAACATAAATGAATTTGAAAGAGAAAGATTCTAATAAATTGAGTATGACTTTCATTGAACACGTTTCTAATTGCTTTAAAGAGTGTTTCCTAATGGTATGTTTTAATGGTAAATTAAAGCTGTTTTCTCAATTCATCAAATATTACAAAATGATCATCATTTTATATAACAAATGTATATGTTTAGATCTTGGATGTAAAGGTAATTATATATATATATTTTTTTTTTATAACTTCCCCATGGTCTCTGAGATTCTGCCTACAGATTGAGATGTGAAAAATTATAAATCAAAGAAGTGAGAGCAGTGGAAAACACTCATCACTCTCTCTCTCTGTCGCTCTCTCGTCCGGTGTAAAATTCCCCAGCGGGAGTGTAAATTAGACCTCGCTCTTACGATTCCATCAATGTCAACAGATTAATGAAGCACTCACAGAAAAAGAAAAGCGGGACTCTGTGATCGCACACACAGCTTCAAAAAGCCCAATACTTTTCAGATGGCATAAAACTTTAATCAACTTTGCTTAGTGCTATGCATAAAATGTCAAGGAGAAACAGTGTATTCTTCATGTCTTTGCTGAAGAGTCAAAACTTTAGCAATCAAAACGGTTTTATTAAGTAACACTGACCCAAAATTGACAATTGTGTCATCATTTAGTCGCCCTCATGTCATTTAAACACATTCTTTTGTGAATTTTTATTTTTGGATGAACTACCCCTTCGACTATTCCAGTTCTTTTACATTTCCTCTGAAGATTACACTAGCGTTTGTAGACTGACACTGATATTTTTGATCAATAAAATGTCTCAAATTCGAGAATAATACCAGCTGACGCAATCAATCCAATGGCATAACACTACCGTAATCGAATATCAATACAAGCCTATGTGAAAACTGATTATCTGTATCATGTGTGTCGTATAGTCTCAAATCTGTCACGGAGAGTCGAAGTACTAAAGCACAGCTGGAGTTCATGCTCACTCTTGAGGGACATCTATTCCCCAAGGTTAGCAGGTCGAAGACAAGTGAATGTGCATCTAAAGAAAGCACCTCGTAATCTACCATAGCCCAAAGCCACCCGACACGCACATACATCACATGAAAGATTCTGACAAAGAAGCAGTAGATGGCCCTATCAAAGCACATCAAAGCTATAAACATGCCAGGAGGTCTTTAAAAGTCAGCCAAAGACCAATAGATGCGTGTAAACATCCATCCATGTGTGGATATATTTCACACGAAGGCCGTAATTAACCTATAGTGCCGTAACCGCAATACCAATACAGCAGATAAGAGGCACATCAATACATTCATAATGAAATATGGAAACAAACAATATACATGCAAACACAAACGCCTAGAGGGGCATAAACCTGAGCGCTAATGTCTATTTTCTCTATGCCGCCATTGTGCTATCATGAGTGACATCACATTGGTTACGCTCCAACGAGCTTCCATTTGAGCATTTGCTAGCAACGATAGCATTGCCAATTTGGGCCTAACTAAGACAAATGTGCTAATGAGGGGCTGGTGTCATGGCGGTGTAAACATCAACCCATAGAATGCTGGGAGTGATGGTGTGAGGGGGCCGTTGTCTTTTCCCACCAGGGTCATTATGCTAATGGGGGCTAATTTGCGAAGCCTAGCATTGCATCGCAGCCGACAACGGCTGATTGCTCCAATTTGTTCCACTGCTGACATGAGGCAGGCTGTCATGCAATTCAGGAAAACAGCATATTTGGATGGTGTGACGGGATGTGTGTGTTTGTGTGTTGTTATTTGTTGGATGCGGGTATCCTCACAAAAACATTCTGTGGCACTACTGGGGTAAAGTGATTGTAGCAGATGAAAAAAAATACCAATTGACTACTAGTTTTCATAGAATACCACGGTATTACCATGATGAATGTATCATAATATATTTAAATCATAGTAATATTAAGGTGCATGTTCAAAAAAGATGGTATTACCATGGTGCAATTCTGAAAAACAACCATGGTAATACTAAATTAAATTAAACTTACCCATATTGGTAACACTTTATTTGAAGGGGTGTGCATAAGACTGACATGACACTGTCATAAACATGACATAACACCTGTCATGAACATGAAGGAGTCTTTATGAATGTTTATGACTGTTGTCATTAAGTGTCATTCGGTAAATTATGACACTTTTAATGCAAAGTTGACATTGTTTAAAATGTCTTTGTTATGACAACTTGACATTAACAAAGACAAAAATGTCTTTGTTATGACAACTTGACATTACCCAAGACAAAAATGTCTTGATTATGACAACTTGACATTAACAAAGACAGAAATGTCTTTGTTATGACAACTTGATATTAACCAAGAAATCATAACCTGTCAACCTGTCACAAATATGTCATAACAGGTCTAATTATCAAACTTCAAGCATTTTGCAGTGTAATAACCCTTAATGACATCTTTATAACTAGTACAATGTGTTCCACTTTACTTGAGGACAGGTAATATTCATGACACAGTTATAATGGTGTCATGATGGCCAAAGTTGTGACAGGTTGACAGGTTATGATTTCTCGGTTAATGTCAAGTTGTCATAACAGAGACATTTCTGTCTTTGTTAATGTCAAGTTGTCATAATCAAGACATTTTTGTCTTGGGTAATGTCAAGTTGTCATAACAAAGACATTTTAAACAATGTCAACTTTGCATTGAAAGTGTCATAATTTACCGAATGACACTTAATGACAACAGTCATAAACATTCATAAAGACTCCTTCATGTTTATGACAGGTGTTATGTCATGTTTATGACAGTGTCATGTCAGTCTTATGCACACCCCTTCAAATAAAGTGTTACCTAAATGGTACATGGAAAACTTGTGCCTTGGGAACTAACTGAAACAAATGTCTAAGTTGAAGTACTAAAATTCTAATTTAAATTAAAACTGAAATAAAAATCTCAATAGAAATAATGGGTGAAAAATAATAAAAATGACAAAAGCACATGACAAAGTAACTAAAACTTAGATTTAAAATGAAAAATGAAAATAAAAAATAAAAGCTAGTTCTATAGTATAATAGAATATTTAAAAAATATATAAAAATACCTTTTCTCCAAAGCACTATGTTAACACTATGCCTAAAAACACTGTCAAATTGTAACGGCTTGCAAACCATCTTATGACATTACCATGGTAAATGTCCAAATTCTGTAGTACTTTTAACATGCTACCAAACCATGATACTTCTTTTTGGATATTTACCATCGTATTAAAATGTTGTTGTTGTTGTTGTTTTTAGAAAGGGCACTGCCGTTTTCTTGCCGTTAATACTACAGTAAATGTCCAAAAAAAACATTGGTTTTATACCAAGTTAGTTTTTGGTCATATTTTCTTCTTCTTGTATCATTTGACCTCTGCTAGCAGTACACTACAGTACATCACAGCACATTTACACCCTCGTATACTCAAAGAGTGAGAAAAGAAGAGAGAGAGAGAGAGCGAGAGAGAAAGAAAGAAAGCGAGAGAGCAATGTGAATGAAAAGTTGATAACAAAAAAGGATAAAGTAAATTGTTTACAAAACTACCACAAAAAAGTACCACTGCATTGATCTGTGAAGCCCGGCATAAACTAGCAACTGTAAACAATTGCTTACAGATATGTACTTTGAAGTTTGCAAGTGAGAAAAATGGATTGATGGTTTAGCGGTTTCGTCCCATTTCCCTTCAGAATCATCAATACATTGAAACAGCCCACAGCCGTAAAATACAGAGAGAAAAACACTACGCAACAAATAAGAAAGGATTCAAAGGAACAAAACAAAACACTCTTCCAAATTGTAATATCTCCTTGATTTGGGGCTTGCATGTTCGCTACATCTACGTATTGTCTCAAGCCCTAGGCAAACAAGCCAAAACCCAGAAGTCATTTTCCCCCTGGATGAGTCGCCTGATTTATATCAGAACGAGGTTTCTGTCAGTGCCCTGGATGAGCTGCTGCTGTGCTCCTTACGTACGGCGACCGTTTAACTCTAGCCAGTATTTAGCATCCTTTCCTCGCAAATCAAATTTGAATTGTTCAATAAGGAGCCAACATCTTGTGAAAATAGGCAAGACACACCATGAAATTGGACTGTCAGCAGATGAAGCGCAGGTACACATACAAATGTTCCATTACACTTCATTGAACACACACTCACAAATACATATCAATGTACATATGCACAGGCACTTACAGGGGCCTTTTAAGTGTACGAACATGACTCATTTTACAACAGAGACAAATTTACTAAACAGTCAGTCTTTGGTAAGTAAACACAGTAGCACACCAACAGAAAATGCATTCCTGTTTCTAAACCCAGTGAGGTGCCTTGCTGTTTTTCTTTACTTAACCAGCACACAATTAATGGGGTTGGGTGTTAGCATGTTGCTAAGCTAACAGTATAATATTTTAATAAGCAAAATATGAATGTTTTAACTATTTTTGTAAATCGTTTTTTGGTATTGAATGTATAATACGTATATTTATAATTGATATTTCTCTCAGTGTGTCCACCATCTTTGATGGACTTTTTACAACCCACACTTTCAATATAGACCCTTAAAGGCACAATATGTAAGATTTTTGGATTAAAATGTCCAAAAATCACTAGAACAGTTATATATATATTGTTGACTTTTGTACTTATTGTACAATTATCCCACATGTTTCCTACAATTTAAGTATAGATAAATCAGCTATTTTAACCAGTGTAATTGTGTCACCTGTCAATATACGTGTTACCCTCGATTTCGTTTTACTTCCGTATCTAACAGTTCTTTATTGAACAAATTGTATCTCTCTCTTTAAATAAATTCAATTCTAATTAAAGGGATAATTTAAAAAAAATGAAAATTAGCCCATGATTTATTCACCCTGAAGCCATCCTAGGTAGTATTATAGTCAAGACCACCTAACCCGAGACCAAGACAAGACCAAGACTTTTAGGGGCCGAGACCAAGTCGAGACCAAGACCGAGGGAGGGCGAGACCGAGAGCAAGACCAAGACCAGCGCCCCACACTACAAAAAATTGTAAAACATGATCAAAAGAGCTTCTCAAATTGATCTGAAAGATCCACATTCCCATAAAAATACATAGCCTAGATATTAAACACTCAAAGTTTAAATAAACGTAACCATCTTTATTCAATACTCCTGGGTGACTTCCATCATTTAGCACAGTATGCAAAACAATTATTCATTGTTCATCACTAAAGTCTTCACTTTTTCTCCGCCTTTTATAAACAATACATAAATTATGTTGTTTTTAAACCTACAACAATCCTTTTTTAAACGTATTTTAGCACAATTCACAACCAGCGGTAATTCAGGAAAAAATATCCGAATGCTCCACATTAAACTATGGTCTTCCGATCTTTTACCATCGTGTCGATTTATTTTTATTAAAGGCACACTATGCAGCATTTGTGTTTTTGTCAAACAGAGTCGCTGTGGAATACTTACACTGTCGTAAATAGCAATATACCAGTGGCTATAGAACATGCTTTAGAAGCGTCAAGGGCATGAAACAGACACAGATACACTCCGAAGATATTGACCAGGTAATGTTTCACGATCTCATACAAATATTAGGTTACTGCATAGTTTACTGAACTACTGATGATAGTAATAGGATAATAATAACTATATGTGTCAAGTGTTAGACTACTTTATAATAATAAAGTACTCTACTGCGTTTGCTGTCTTATAACGTTTTACACGATTGCTGCTAAATCACAAGTAAATAGCCTATAGTCTAGGCCTACTGTATAATTTCATTTGTGTTTTTTGCTTGTAATGTAAACATTACAAAATGCCAGATGACATCAATAAAGTACGTCGCATTATTTCATAACATTGGCCGTTATGATGTCATTAGACACGATTATTGCAATTTATCATACTACTTTGCAAATTGTGCTCGTTTACACTATTTACAACCTCTAGGCTTATATATGTCCTGATAATTATGTGAGATATTGACAACTGTCTTCATGATAATCGCAAACATGGATGAATGAACAGCATCGTAAAAAAATGACATAGCTACAAGCAAGCGCAACATAATACAACACAGAACGCAAACAAGTTTACAAATAAGAGATTTACTTACTAGTTCATCAACAAGATCGCCAGGTCAGCATCACTGCATCACTCGCTTGACACGGGGCTCGACTCGCCTGACACGGGGCTGGACTCGCTTGACACGGCACACGGGGCTGGACTCGCTTGAGACATGGCTGGACTCGCATGACACGGGGCTCGACTCGCCTGACACGGGGCTCGACTCGCCTGACACGGGGCTCGACTCGCCTGACACGGGGCTCGACTCGCTTGACACGGGGCTCGACTCGCCTGACACGGGGCTCGACTCGCCTGACACGGGGCTCGACTCGCCTGACACGGGGCTCGACTCGCCTGACACGGGGCTCGACTCGCCTGACACGGGGCTCGACTCGCTTGACACGGGGCTCGACTCGCCTGACACGGGGCTCGACTCGCCTGACACGGGGCTCGACTCGCCTGACACGGGGCTCGACTCGCTTGACACGGGGCTCGACTCGCCTGACACGGGGCTCGACTCGCCTGACACGGGGCTCGACTCGCCTGACACGGGGCTCGACTCGCCTGACACGGGGCTCGACTCGCCTGACACGGGGCCTCGACTCGCCTGACACGGGGCTCGACTCGCCTGAACCGGGGCTCGACTCGCCTGACACGGGGCTCGACTCGCTTGAGACATGGCTGGACTCGCATGACACGGGGCTCGACTCGCCTGACACGGGGCTCGACTCGCTTGACACGGGGCTCGACTCGCCTGACACGGGGCTCGACTCGCCTGACACGGGGCTCGACTCGCCTGACACGGGGCTCGACTCGCTTGAGACATGGCTGGACTCGCCTGACACGGGGCTCGACTCGCTTGACACGGGGCTCGACTCGCCTGACACGGGGCTCGACTCGCCTGACACGGGGCTCGACTCGCTTGAGACATGGCTGGACTCGCATGACACGGGGCTCGACTCGCCTGACACGGGGCTCGACTCGCTTGACACGGGGCTCGACTCGCCTGACACGGTGCTCGACTCGCCTGACACGGGGCTCGACTCGCTTGAGACATGGCTGGACTCGCCTGACACGGGGCTCGACTCGCCTGACACGGGGCTCGACTCGCCTGACACGGGGCTCGACTCGCCTGACACGGGGCTCGACTCGCCTGACACGGGGCTCGACTCGCTTGAGACATGGCTGGACTCGCATGACACGGGGCTCGACTCGCCTGACACGGGGCTCGACTCGCCTGACACGGGGCTCGACTCGCTTGAGACGGGGCTCGACTCGCCTGACACGGGGCTCGACTCGCTTGGGACGGGGCTCGACTCGCTTGGGACGGGGCTCGACTCGCTTGGAACGGGGCTCGACTCGCCTGACACGGGGCTCGACTCGCCTGACACGGGGCTCGACTCGCTTGGAACGGGGCTCGACTCGCCTGACACGGGGCTCGACTCGCTTGGGACGGGGCTCGACTCGCTTTTCACGGGGCTCGACTCGCTTTTCACGGGGCTTGACTCGCTTGACTCAGCGCTTTTGCACGCAGTGCTGCATGCTGTTTAGCTCGCGCCAACGAGTGAAAGCCCGACCGAGTGACTCTTCCGGTTCCTCACACGGTCAGATTCTCTATTCCTTTTCCTAGTCTCTTCCGACCGCGTTTTCTTTGCTTTTTCCATCGTCGAGTATCACGCATGGTATCACGTCTGAATTGCGCGCAACTGTCTTCGTGCTTCCTATGTTGTTGTTGTTGATGTGTGTGACGTCGTTGCCGTAAAGCATGTCGTGATTCTCGAGAGATTTGTCAGGGGCGCTCCTCTCAAACTTGCATTGCTGGTTTATCCAGCGGCGTCCCCCCCGAGCTTTACTACCAGGATGATTCGCCCTACTATGAGTTTGTTTACCACCGAAATGACTTTGAAGCTGTTATATTAAGGTACAATTGTTGCATAGTGTGCCTTTAATATGTGACAGCGCTTAGGAGACGGTGAACCCTTGTTTATACTTTCGCCTGGCTCAGAAGAGAAAGAGTGTGCGCGCGCGCGACCGGGTGCTCGCTCTCTCTCTCTCTGTCACACGCGCAGCAGTTCGTCTACATTACTCATCGATCGTTTTACATCTAATAAAAGCAAGGATGTTAACAAAAAAATGAGACAATATACTGGCAATTTAGTGATATTTTCACAGTTATGGTCTCTTGAAAAAAAATCCCGAGTCCTCAATGTCCGAGACCGAGACAAGACCGAGACCAAATGCGGTCGAGTCCGAGACGAGACCGAGACCATCAAAAAGTGGTCCAAGACCGGTCTCGAGAACTACAACACTAATCCTAGGTGTATATGACATTCTTCTTTCAGACGAATACAATCTGAGTTATATAAAAAAATGTCCTGGCTCTTCCAACCTTGATAATGGGAGTGAATGGCTGTATGTCTTTGGAAGTCCATCAAAGCACAGCTAAAGTGCTCCACGTGTCTCCGGGGGTTAATTAAGGCCTTCTGAAATGAAGCGATGCATTTGCGTAAGAAAAATATCCATATTTAAAACTTTATCGACTAAAATAACTAGATTCCAGCATACGGCCATACGCATCAATTTACATTTGTGCACTTGTGGCTTTTTCATTAAAATATTACAATAATTTACTAATAAAAAAAGTGATCAAACATAACTGTGACAAAGTTCAAGTTCAGGGAAGAAGCGTAAATTAACTTTAATCGTAAAATAAACATAAACAACAAAATGAAAGGAGTGTGGCATAATAAAAACAGCATTGTTGAATGTCCCAAACTTTCAGCCCAGCCTTGCTTCTTACCTCAGTTACGTCAATAAAACTTAATTATATTAAAACTTTTAATCCATGAACATGATTTCTGCCCGAGTCCCGTCGGATTGCTTTTGGATTTCGAAGTGAAGACAACAACTCCTATGATTCCAAGCTCATTCACCGCATTATAAAAGCTACGCCTTTGTTTTTGTTTTGAATAAGCGACCTCCCCACTAATGCAAATGCAAGATAAAAATGGATTTACTTAAGCAATCGTGCCATTTTTGCTCACTTCTTCAAGCCTCGTGTTTCATGGGACTTGAGCTCTTAAGTGAAATCGATTAGTTTACAAATCATGCGCTATAGTAAAAGTGTTTTGAGGCCAAAATTGTCAGTGTTTTACTGCAACTGGTTTTCATTTCAACTGGAAACTGTGGTGAACTGTATGTATAGGTAGGCAGAGGCATGTTTTGCATCTGGGCAATGTTGCATCTGGGACTGCCTTCTCTTATAATTTGCCAAAAAATAGGTTACAATAATTTTGCATCTGGAACGCAAGCATATGTAGGCAGCTGTCTAGGTTTTGGAACAGAGCCATGATGACTTATTTACCAAATTGTTATCCATTCTGTTTACTTTAATTGTTCTGCCATCTGTGCATCTAGGCCATTTTAAATGCTTTTTAGGGGGCGTTTTTAAGAACGCCACTATATATTATTTCATTCAATGTTTAAAATTTTATGACTGTACATGACAATTTGTCACAACCTCCACCCACTCACCAAATATGTATATCACTTTAGCAATACCAAAACTAGAAGAAAAGAATAATTACAGGGGCTGTTTGACATGAGAAACAGCATGCGGTGTGAATCTTTAAGAAATAAATACAAATTAAAAAGGGTTTTTACGGTTGCAAATTGCAGATGTAATCACTCAGTGAAACCGCCGTATATATTCATATGCATGAAAAGGGGAGTTAATAAGGAAAAACGTTTCAATAAAGTCATACTGCATCTTGTGAGCTTTCCTCCAGTCCGAAAATGCAGGGCAAACTTCTTCATTTTGTCATGTAGTCTCGATGAATCTTCTCAGTCCAATTTTTCTTCCTGCGTTCCCAGGGCTAAGCAGGAAACTTGTGTCCATGTAATTTGAATGTTAATGTTCTAAAGGCGGATTAAGTTTTCCTGTCTTTTTCCTCAACTCTAAGGTAAAGCAGGTCTAACACCTTTCTTAATGTAATCACCGCTAGCCCTTTTTTAGAAGAGATGAATATTTCTGCCTTCCTCTGTTCATTTCCATTTTTAATCTAGTTCCGTGTGATTGATGGGCCGTAGGAAAGACATCAGAAGCCGGGATAAAACTCAGCTTTTAGCCAACTTGCAGTCATGTAATAATCGTCAGGGCAAAAGAACACTTCGTATTTGATCAGCGTTTATGTTTAAAAACCTGCTGTGAAGCTCCTCTCACTGTAAAATGTGACTTTAGATAGATTCGGTGAGCACAGTTTAATTATTTCCACGGTTCCCTGTCAACAAGCAACCGAGGAAGACTCAAAAGGAGTGAATGCAGCATGACGCATCGTGCGCCATTATTGTTTCTCAAGTTTTTTGTAGTGCCAAAATCGGTTGACAAACAATCAAAGCTACTCAGCTGTAACAGGCTTTTCCAGCTTTCCAGTAACAGACAGAAAGAATCAAAGCGCTTGAGTAGAATAGAACATGAACTTCACAAAAGGATGCCAAATCCATGAACCATTCTGACAAATGGAGAAGAGGCCAGGGCTCTATTTGATGACAGAAATGTGCTACAACTTTCTTTCATTCGCAGAACACATGAGATGCAAGGCAAAATGTTGATGTTAAAAAAATGAATGGGGACAAATGCTGAAAGGAAAAAAAAACATAATATAGGGCTCCAGACAAAAATAAAAGACATGGGAGAAATGAAACTTTTTTGGCCAAATGACTACTTTTAGTTAAAAAAAATGACAGAATCACTCGACGAAGATGGTTGTTCAAAAGTGCTTCAGATTATTGAGTGAACGGCTTCTTTCTTTTGTCTTTTTTAGGCAATTTAAATTTCGTTCTCTTGTTTTAGTAAATCGTGGCCAATTATTCTGTTATTATTTTTTGTCACATTTGGGAGCAATTTAATATTTTTTAGTCTGGATGGATGGATGGATGGATGGATGGATGGATGGATTTTAGATAGATAGATTTTAGATATATAGATAGATTTTAGATATATAGATAGATTTTAGATAGATAGATAGATAGATAGATAGATAGATAGATAGATAGATAGATAGATAGATAGATAGATAGATAGATAGATAGATAGATAGATTTTAGATAGATAGATTATAGATAGATTTTAGATAGATAGATAGATAGATAGATAGATAGATAGATAGATAGATAGATAGATAGATAGATAGATAGATAGATAGATAGATAGATAGATAGATAGATAGATAGATAGATAGATAGATAGATAGATAGATAGATCTGCTAAACTTCAGATTGTGAAGTTTATGTGGAGCCAAAACCAACTGACTAACAAGCTGTAACAGGCTTTTATCACTTTCCGGTAACAGACAGAATGAATCAATGTTCTTGAGTCACATTGAGTGGAATGGAACATGAACTTCACAAAAGGAAGCCGAATTCATGCCCCATTATGTCAAATGGAGAAGAGGCCTGGGCCAATAAAAACCTCAAAAGTGCTGCTCTGTAGCCCAGAGTCAGGTCACTCCCTCAATCACCCTGCAAAGTGCAATACAGAAGCCATTTCACTGCTTGACATTATAAAGTGTGATCAAGGCTCATGTAATCATGCACTGTATAAAGAAAACTACTCCAAATCAAAGCCAGAGGGGATAAAGAACACTCAGTGGCAGCCTTTGAAGCTCCACTCTGACGTTCACTCTAAATTCAACCATCTGCTGTAAATTGTATTTAGTTGAAGGATAGTATTTCAGTCATTGGTTCATTATCTCTTTTATGCCGGTCCAAGCTGCCACTAAAACACATGTGAAAAGCTTTTATATCATTCTCTTAAACAGTCATATATTTGTTGTTGACCGAACTTTGGAAAATATGTTTTCTTTCCATTTGAGAGAAAAGTCAAAAAATTTGATGTTGGCTAGAGTTTTCACACTTCTCTTTTCTGTACTGTGAAAATAGCTGGATTTCCATTTTGCAGATTTAAGGATATTGCAAAAATGCTAAATAGAAACTCCAAGATGAGCATAACATTTTCAAAATGTGCATGAAAACTTACGCTTACTTAAGGTGAGGTGTGACTTTGCCTCAAGTCATGTGACTGAATAATTTGCACTATTACCTTCCACAACTGAAGTCAGCACAAGTCGTTTATTGCATTTAATAAGAGAGCTGACTTCCCCAGTGGCTACGACTTCTGTTTCAATTTTGCACCAATTTTATTTTTCACAGAAGAAAGACAGTCATACGGCTTTGGAACAGCTTGATGACAGCGTGATTTTTGGATATACTGAGTGTACTTCAAATGTAATTGAACTGGATAAAAAATGTTTTTAACTGAATGTGAATCCAATTTTGAAAGCCATAACAGTTTTAAGTTGCTTGGTAGATTTATTTATGTTTGTATGATGATTGTAAGGTCAATTGTGCTCATAAAAATACACTGACCTTGATGAGTTACATACACTCACCGGCCACTTTATTAGGTACACTGATTTCCAGCACCTTGATTTAACAAGATGCTGGAAACATTCCTCAGAGATTTTGGTCCATATTGACATGATAGCTTCACAAAGTTGCTGCAGAATTGTCGGCTGCACATCCATGATGTGAATCTCCTGTCCCAGTACATCCCCAGTACATCTGGTGACTCTGGAGGCCATTTGAGTTTAGTGAACTCATTGTCATGTTCAAGAAACCAGTTTGAGATGATTTAAGCTTTGTGGCATGGTCCATTCTCCTGTAAGAGGCCATAAGAAGAAGTTCACTGTGGTCATAAAGAGATGGACATGGTCAGCAACAATACTCAGGTAGGCTGTGATCAATTGGTATTAAGAGGCCCAAAGTGAGCCAATAAATGCTCCCACACACCATTACACCACCAGCAGTCTGAACCATTGAAGAAGGAAGGATGGATCCATGCTTTCATGTTGTTTACACCAAATTCTGACCCTACCATCTGAATGTAGCAGCAGAAATCGAGTCTCATCAGACCAGGCAACGTTTTTCCAATCTTCTATTGTCCAATTTTGAGCCTGTTCTTAGCTCAAGCTGACAGGAGTGTCACTGGTGTGTCTTCTGCTGCTGTAGCTCATCTGCTTCAAGCTTTCACGGCTTGTGTGTCCAGAAATGCTCTTCTGCAGACATTATTTGAGTTACTGTTACCTTTCTATATGCTGAACAAGTCTGGTCATTTTCCTCTGACTTCTGGCATGAACAACACATTTTCTCCCACAGAACTGCCGCTCACTGGATATGTTCTCTCTTTCAGACCATTCTCTGTAAAACCTAGAGATGGTTGTGTGTGAAAATCCCAGTAGATCAGCAGTTTCTGAAATACTCAGACCAGCAACAACCATGCCATGTTCAAAGTCACTTTCTTCCCCATAATGATGCTCAGTTTGACCTTCAGATTGTCTTGACCATGTCTACATGCCTAAATGCATTGAGTTGCTGCCATGTGATTTGCTAATTAGATATCTGCGTTATGGAGCAATTGAAAAAACCACCTAATAAAGTGGCGGGTGAGTGTATACTCAGGCTCAGTATTTTAAACTTCATTTTTGAGCAATTTCTTCTCTTGCCATGGTAACCAGTTTGAACCACCAATTCTCTATTGTTATTCTACATGGATAAAAAGCCATTAGTTTCTTACTATTTATGTCTTCATTCTGCTCAAGCTTTTCCATTTGTTCTCTCCTTTGCTCTCTTTCTCTGCTTTTTAAGTCTACTATACGCAGAAATTGGGTGGCCCCATGGGTCAAACCCCTAGGAGGAGGCTTTAGTAACATAGACCCAGACCCACTTAATCCACAGAATTGGCTGCAATAACCTCCTCTCTCCAAAGCAATATCTGAGAGGCAGGTCAGGCATTTCCTGAGCGAATGCATTGAGTGCTTTTTGACTGCAGGGGAAGCAGCATGAATACTGTCTCTATGTGAGCCTAATGACAGGCCACAGTGAGGACTGACCCTTGCCTTCCTTCAAATGTGAATGGAACATACAAAATATAACTAAAAAGAAAACTGTGAAGAATGGAGAAAGAGGATGAATGCAAAACTTTCTAGCTACCAAGTTTCAGAAATGTTTAAAAAGTCTTGTTTTTTAAAAAGTGAAGCATATTTCTGCAATGTTAGCGGTACCAAGTGTGACTATATTTCCTTGCCTGAAGGAAAAACCAGTGCTTGCATGACAGACAAAAAAAAAAAAGAATAGCAATGAAGAAACAAAAAAATGCGAAACTCAATCCCTTCACAAGGGACTCTTCCACAAGGCGTTAACAAAGCGCATTTGAGATGGTCACAACACGAAAGTAATTTTGCCGTTTATGATCACTGAATCATGTTTATTTCAGATCTTTGCACTATTCAGAACTTAAAATCCAGTTTCCTTAATTTAAATTTAGGTGGAAAACAGACTGTTTGCACAACATTTATTATGTCAAAAAACATTTATGCATTTGGCTGTTCATTTTCACGAAAACAGCTTTTTGGGTGCCTAAAAATGCAAACTTTTGAAAACGGGTTTCAAGTGCAAGTTTTTGAAAACATACCGTTATCGTCTCTGTATAAACTACAAAAAGGCCAATTTGTGAAAACGCTGATGTCATGAGCATGCGTATTACGTGTTCAGTCGATAGGCATGTGTTTCTTACAAAGTGACGACGCCATCTACTGGCCTGGCATGAATCATACAGCATTTTTTTAACCGTTTTCATGGATCCATGTGAGCTGGGATCGTTGTCTGTACGCTAAAAGAAATTTTTTTCTGTTTTTAGTACATCGTTGTTGCATTAACACCCTAAATAGCAATTTTGAATGTACATTGGGGTCTGCAAAATTTTGTTTTATGTTTTTGAAAGAAGCTTTCTTCACCAAGGCTGCATTTATTTGATAAAAAATACAGTAAAATATTATTACCATTTAAAATCAGTTTTCTATATGAATATGTTTTAAAATGTAATTTATTCCTGTGATCAAAGCTGACTTTTCAGCATCATTACTCCTGTCTTCAGTGTCACATGATCCTTCATTCTAATATGATGATTTTCTGCTCAAGAAACATTTCTGCTTCATATTTTTGTGAAACTGTGATATCTTTTTTGATCAGGATCTTTTTTGATCAGGATTGATTAACAGAAAGTTCATCATTTATTGGAAGTAGAAATCTCTTGTAATGTTATAAAATGTTTGTACTGTCACTTTAAGGCAATTTAAAGCATCATGTCTGAATAAAAGAAATAATTTAAATTTAAGGGGGGAAAAAAAATGACTGACCCCAAACTTTTGAACAGTAGGGTAAGAAAGTATTGAAATGACCTGAAATACAATACTGTAATTTGAACTATAAAATGAAGATTTAGACAACTTTTTTTTATGTTAGCTTAAAAAGTCTCGATTGAAATTGTTTGTAAAGGCCTTGAAGTTTGGAAGGTTTATAGGCCTTATGAACGGCAAGGGAGTCAGCTCTTAAATTCTGAGTTTGTTTGTTTTTAGCAAGTTAAAATGAATTTGAAATGAAGACACCAAAGGTAATATTTCAAACTTAAGCTTTATTTGTACAACAGTCTTAAAGGAGAACTCCGGTCAATTTTAACATTGAGCTCATTTTTTTGTACATTTGGAGTGCTGTCATTACAGACAAAAATGACAAAAATCGGTGTTGCCTACATTGACGAGTTCGCGCGCGATCATTGGTAACTAGATAACGAAGGATCGCGCATGCAAACTCGACAATCGCCGACTTCGACCGAAAACAGGAAGAAAATACAGGTATGTGAGCTGGCTGAATAAACATCACTTTTTATTCATATCTTTCACATCTACTGCAGTCAGATTGACCGTGTTCACTCTTAATAACACCACTCACATGGCTGTGCACTTGTAATGACACATCAAGGATGGTAAGAGGCTAAAAGCAGGTTTAAAACTTGCCCCGTTTAAGTCAACAGGGTGCGAATTTTAAAAAGAGGATAACACGGTGTAGGCAACACCGATTTTTGTCGTTTTTGTCTGTACTGACAGCACTCCAAATGTACAAAAAAATGAGCTCAATGTTAAAATTGACCGGAGTTCTCCTTTAACAGTTGCAGTAGCATGATGTTTGCTGTGTTATTCAGGTAACATTTATATTCAAATCAAAATCTCTGCCGATTAGATTGAGAAAGAAGAATATATGAAACACTTCTCTTGTGCAGTCCTGCTGGTTTCAACCTTAAATACAACATACAGCACTCTGCTGCATGTATATGCCTGTGTTATTAAAAATACATAATTTTTGTGTGCTTGCCTGTGCAAAGAAAGGAACAATTAGTGGAAAGTGCTGCTTTTATTGTAAACATTTGTTTTTCTTGTCCTTTTGTAATCGGCAGAGTTGTCAAACGGCACACCAACGCATTATCTTTCCCTTTTTTCATTTGCATTTGACTCAATAGTCCTGTGGAAAACATTGGTGCGTGTGATTTTGTCCTCTCGATTGTAGTACTGTGCCTTTGCTTTGTTGTGTTTTTAATTAATCCCGTGAGGCTTTGATAACTGTTGTGTAGGGTTGTTTCATATTCGAGTGTGCCCCACCGGACAGCCCTTTATGCCTTTGAATTGTTTGTATTAATGGAGTTTTGAAAGTATTTTCTATTTATCAGCGCGAGTTACCAGTCACAATTTTAGATTAAGCTCATTTTTATTCTAACAAGCATTATTTCATACGCAAACAGCACATGAATTAATCTTCTTAGTGCGAATCTGTCACCTACTGCCTCTAATCGCCTGCCGTCTGGCACATTAGTGCTTCATGATAGTGAGGTTTTCTCGGGTTTTTAATTAAGCAGGTGAACTATATCAACTTTTTGTTATGCATATTTAACAATTAGCAAGAAATACAGGTTGTCAGGAAGCATTGTGTTATAAAACACAAGTACGTTTACTAAACATCAGAGCCTTTAGGATAAATCGAGGTTACAATTTATTTCAATAGACAATCTACTAAGTCTCCAATTTGCAACTACACGCCAAGTGTCTCATTACTTGCAAAGTTAATTATAGTCAGAAATGTGTGTTGGGGAGCATCAAAATAAAGTGTTAGAAGATATTAAGCAGAAAGTCTACTAATACTATAATGACTGCTAGTTACTTATAGTTAGTAGAATGTTTAAAGTGGACTATTGAAATAAAGCATTTCCGAAAGTGATTAATATGTTTTAATATTGTTTTTAAAGTGGTGTTCTCTTTATATAATGCCTCGGGGGAACCCTTTCAACGTTTTTTTTTTGCTCATTGAGCTAAACTGCATCTGCTGTTTATCCATGTTAACCTGATAAGACTGAAAAGAAAAGAATACATGGACAGATGTTTTATGTGATAGATCATTCTGCTCTGGGGCAAATTCAATAATAACACAACAGGTAAAAACCCATATACAGATAGATAATAATAGAACAGAAGTGGGGGAAATTTATTTAAGGCTGGAAGGTATAAGAGATGCATCTGGAAAAAAAAACTGAATGGTAATAACGGTCAGCCATATGTGACGTGATAAACAAATAAAATAAAAACACAAGCACCTGTATGTATACAGGCTGTTGCTCTCAGAGGTTTTCTGATGGTTTGTTTTTGTGAAGGACCAGAGCTGAATTTGGGTCAGATTATCATCTGGGAAAGGAGTTCATTTTGGGACAATTGACTGTCCGCTTATGGTCTCTGATAGACAGAACCTTAAAGAAAGAAAGAAAGAAAGAAAAACTTGTGATGCCTGTCAAGAACATATCCAGATTATATTTCACCCCAAAATCAAATGAAAGAAAGAAGGAATGATATTCAGATATTCATGTTAAGAAACATTGTCTGTGGTCAATAAGAATTGTTGCCTTTTTTTTTGTCTTTTTCTTTTTTTCTCAGAAATGAATATATTATAGTATATATTTTTTTATGATTGTTCTATGTTCACTTTTGTTTTTCTTGTTTGTTAACCTCGACAGATCCGATGTCTCTCTCTCCCTCTTTCCAAGTAATTTTCATGGTTTATTTTTTTGCAATTAATGATATTTATATTTATTAAATTTGTCGGACAACAGTCTCTGTGTGTCTTAAGTTTGAAAGCCTCGTGAATAAACATTTTAGTCACACAACCTGACCTGAAAAAGTAAGGGAAAATCTCCAGCCCTTCTGAAAATGGACTAAATTTCATACATGCACGTGAAATGGGCCATGAAAATAAAACTTCTTAATGTGCTGATGTGTTTCTTAGACATCAATGCAGAAATAGCCTGAAACGGCACAGACGCAGCATCATTATGGCTCACAGATGACAACGAAGACCCTCTGAATATTCATAGCTCACCATCTCACTTCCAATTCATCACTTGTGATTTTTGTGAAGATAAAGTGCCGCTAAATGTGCAACTACAAATGTGTCATTTCAACAGCTTTAGTTACATTTCTCATGTCTTAGTAACAGTGTTACCCAATATATTAGAGTTATTTTGCTAGGCTTATATTTTTTTCACAGCTCATGACAGTCAGCAGTGAGGGACTATCCACATTTTAGAACGGCTGAAAAAATTGAATGAGTGCTCGTGAGAAAAGATGGCAATACTCATTTTGGGTTTTAGTTCAATCATTTAGTTATTGAGAACCAAATGTGTTTTAATTTAAGAAACCACAGAACAGTGGAAGAGGCCACAGTTACTACATTAGTAAGTGAGACAGGTAGACGGTGGGAAAAGATGTAATTGGATGTAAAGGTCAGGAAGCAAGGATTCAAAGAGGAAGGAGTTAAAGGAGAGAAGATGCCCTCTGTGTTGAACTAGTCATCAACAGACATAAGTTCACTTAACTTGTAGGCCTATATGTGACCATCTCCGTATGTCAAGCTGTAACTGAACAACAGCTTGTTTGCTCTTCAGACATCAGCTGCAGTCTAACAAATGTCCGTGGCTGACGATTTTTGATTCTCC
This sequence comes from Chrosomus eos, assembly GCA_036326025.1. Classification (NCBI taxonomy): domain Eukaryota; kingdom Metazoa; phylum Chordata; class Actinopteri; order Cypriniformes; family Leuciscidae; genus Chrosomus; species Chrosomus eos. Next base: position 6,112,342 of record CM070828.1, on the reverse strand, counting down.
ACAGACCATCTAATGACCCCGGCTGAAGCCAGCAGCATCTGTTGTCTTTTCCTCTAGCACATTTTCATGTCAGCTCCTCAATGAACAGAGAATTGGACTGTTTACTAGGTATTTTGAGGGGTTTTTTTGCACTTCTTCTCGAGCCCGGCCCTCAGAATTCACATGATGGCTGCTGCATTTCTGCGGGACCTATTAGCGCCCACATCTCTGCTGCACAAACAGGCTCAGGAAATGAGGCATGTCAAAGTCGGTTTCTTTCAACTTTCTTGCTTTCCCTTGTCCTCTAATGCCAAACAACCTCTTCTTTTGTTCACTCCATCAATTTTTTGGCATCAACAATTTTTTCTGTGCATCTTCCTCATTCACCTATTTTGCAAGTGCGATTGATCTTCATAAGTGTGTGTGTGTGTGTGTGCGTGCGTGATTTTTTGCATGTGTGTGAGAGAGAGAGAGAGAGAGAGAGAGAGGAGAGGAGGAGAGAGAGAGAGGAGAGAGAGAGAGAGAGAGAGGAGAGGAGAGAGAGAGAGAGAGAGGAGAGAGAGAGAGGAGAGAGAGAGAGAGAGAGAGAGGGTCAGTCAGTCTATGAAACTGTTACATTTTCTAATTTAATAAGGAGGTTTTTAAATGTAATGTATTTAAATGTTAATAAATTGCACAATGCAATCTTAATCAAAACCATTATAGTTTAAATATATGTTGGAATAAAATTATGCCTTTAGGAAGGTATCCAGTTTGACAGTTTTAATTTAAAATTAAGCCTGAAGATCATGCAACAAAGTGCTTCTTAGAACGACAATTTAATATTTCTAAAACCATATTCAATTCTTTACTGCGCAAAATAATGGCAACACTGTTGACCTTGTAAAATCGACCCTTAAAGAAAAAACATAAAACATAAGATAAAAAGATAAAACTTTAACTTGAAAAGTTCACTTCTTGAAAGAATGGGCAAAGTCATGTTTTAATTCATTATGTCAACTAAAATGAATCAATTTCCAAACTAATATTTGTGAATACTGTTGTGGGCTCACTTTTATTCAGCAAGGATGTATTAAATTGATTAAAAGTTACAGTAAAGACATTTATAAAGTTACAAAAAATCTGTATTTTAAATAAATACTGTTCTTTTGAATGTTCTATTCATCAAAGATTCCTGAAAACATGGTTTTCCACAAAAATATCAAGCTGCACAACTGTTTTCGACATTGATAATAATAAGAAATGTTTCTAGAGCAGAAAATCAGCATATTAGAATGATTTCTGAAGGATCATGTGACACTGAAGACTGGAGTAAAAAAAAAAAATCCTACCAACCCTAAACTTTTGAATGTTTTAGAAAATAGTTACCTAGTTCTGACATGAAACTCTAGATGGCACAGGCTGATAGTCTTTTAACGCATTTGGTAGCGATCACATCATATCTACAAAGCACCGCTGGTTGGTTGCTATTGCATCAGAGACCATTGATCTGCGGCTCAACATTCAAATAAATACTGTGTTGCAGACACTTTCAGAAACCCTCCACCTTCCCCAGCTCCACCTGTATAGATCTATTCTGCTAAAACCAACATTAACATTGCCCAATGCATTACCATGACAGAAATAAAGTTAAAGTTGATGTCTAGATCAATTAACACAGTAAAAGTTTGCATTGTTACATTTATTTTCATTTTCATAATATTTGAAGCACACTTAGGGCACCTGTTTTGTAGAATGACCCACATGGTTTCCTTCATCATGAGACTGGTCTGATGCCTGACTGCTCCTGCTAATAAGGTTTCTCCCTATCTGAAGTGACAGTCACTCCTCCGCTCCAGTCCTCCCTCCATCACCCTCATCTGTCTGCTCGGCTTTTCGCATCCAGCTTTAATGCAGTGTGGTTAATGTCATCATTTCTTCTATGAGTTTGAGTCGCTCTGGAATAAAAGTTTGCTCTAAAAATGGACATCTGAGTTAATCAGATCTGATTCAGAGAAGAAGGGTTTCTCTGGCATATAAAGATGTTTAAATGACCAGACATAATTGACAAAACTGAGGGGTGAATCATTAAACAGTTAGGCCTCACAGTATTTTAGTGTGATCAGAATTAAAATTGGTTCTGTTTCTCACACAAAGCTGTCGTATGGATTTGGAATATAGCACATATGCTAATTTGTGCTACGTTTATGGGTTTTATGTCAGTTTTACAGGCATGTTCAATAACGTTGTATGGGAATTAGCTGCATAAACATTCTTTTTTGTGTTCACAGAAAAAATTAAGGTAAATAAAAAATTTGGAGTGTGAGTAAATGACAATAGTTTATTCAGATGCACTGTTCCTTTAAATGCACATACACTAACACATATCTAGCTCAGAGGGCACATCAAATCCAGCACAAATGATTTTCTGTAAACAAGAAAATACATAGAAATTGGATTTCAAGTACGAGCGCAGCAGAAGAACGTTTTTATGGAAGCAGGTCAGACTGATAAGAGACTCATAGGTATGATTGATTTGAAAAGGAAATAATTTCTCCACTGCCGCTGCTATTGGGGAAGCAGATATTAAAACTAAGAGAAGGACGCAGACAGAAGTTTGGAGAGATGGAGGTCACAGGACAATCTGTGCCCATCAGAAACCTTCAAGAATGAAAGCACAACAGACAGACAACAGTTAAATCTCACACACATCCTGCTATTTATTAAACATCTTATTGTAGCTTAAAAGTTACAGATTTATCGTTATGATAGTTACCAGTAATGTGAAACATGTCATTAAAATACTGGACAGGCTCGATTTTATCCATCAGGAATAGATTGGATGTTCAAAAGTGGGTGTTACATACAAGAATAGAGCCAAACCATGACTTTTGTTTTAGAATTTGCTTTTAAAAAGTACTGAAATTATCAAATATCTTGTGAAAAGAAACGTTTTCAGTTGCTTGTTGTAAACCCGGATAAGTGAAATGAACTTAAAAAAAATTAAGGAAACTGGTTGGCTTAAAAAATCTGTTAATTTAACTTAAAATATTTTGTACATCACTTGTTTTATAAGTTTTTTTATTTGTTGCAGGGGCGGACTTTATCATTAGGCAAAGGTCGGCAATTGCCTTGGGCCCCGAGCTACCGGGGCCCCCAAAATGCCCCATTAACTTGAAAGAAAGTTGTTGTTGTTTTTTTACTTTTCGCAAATTATATATTTCTAAAAAACTCCATTTGCGAAAAATGCCATCAAATCATTAGTGTCGCAGACAGGAGGGGGGCCCCCACCTCACTACATGACTATTCCATTATCTCACTTACTGTGCATATGCGAAAGTGAAAAGGCTGTAATGCGCCAATAAACTGACGGAGAAAAAGAAGTGATTGACAGAGTGTACAGAGTGACAGAAAGAGTAAAAATGAAGCGAAGCTACCCAAGCGGTGCTGAAAAAAGCAGGAAGCGGGAGGAAAACAAAAAGTTTTTAGCAAAATTGCCGTAGGTAACAAACTTTTTTGTGATGCCCGCTGACAATGACATCAACGCTAACGATACAACCACCATCACGACCGTTAGCACTGCTGCTAGCAAGGAGGAGCTACCCGTTGCTGCCAACAGTGCCAGGTAGATTAGCTTTACCTGCCTATCCACCATTCAGTCTGTAAAAACATTTTCGGATCGGATCGGATTGGATGGGGGGCCCCATACTACCTTCGCCTTGGGCCCCCAATTTGCTAAATCATGCACATTTAAATGTGTCTAGGGATAAAGTATGCTTACGAGTTGTTTATTTCATGAAATTTATTAAAAATAAAAAAGTAATTAAAACTAAATTATTAATTGAAACTATTCAGACAGAACCTTTTAAGTTTCTATTTAAAATGCAACCCTTTATTTTACAGTGTCATTATTACATGTTACATGTATTTGCTATAGTAATAACCATAAATGATGCATAATTACATGCAAGCCCTAAACCTATGGTAAGTACATTAATTAATATTACTCAGTACTTAAATGTATAATTACACTGTAACAAGGACACTTTACATTAAGTGTTCCACTTTATGTAAAGGTGTATTTGTTACACTTTAAGTATACATTTATGTGATTATACATTTACTGTGTAATATTAAGTAACTACATGTACTTACTATAGGGTTAGGATTAGGGTTTGGTTTAGTCTAGGGTTAGTTGCATGTAACTATGCATCATTTATAGTTATTACTATAGTAACTGCACGTAACATATGTAACAATGACACTGTAAAATAAAGTGTTATCAAATATCTTGCACCCAGCGGAATTGACTTTGTACACCGACGCATGTATCATTCCTATTTTGCACCCGCGCAAAGCGGACTTTTCCCTCCACAGACACACGTCGGTTAACTAAGAAATAAACTTGCGCTCCCCGGGGCGGTTCAGCGCAAAGAGGAGGCGTGTTCCGGCGCAAACTTTCCCTCATGCTATTTTGCTGTTCTATAAAACAATTGCGCCACTGACCAGAAAAAAACTAGTCTAAAGTCAGTGGCGCGTTGTTCATTATGCTATTTTAAGGGCGCATGCTTGACCATAACGTATAGCGTGCACAACGCGCCTACACTTTGCTCATGTAATCTACACAGATGCTGCAGTTTTTATTTTTGCAAATCATACATTATAACAAGGAAATATATTACCACACGAGGAATCATTGTGGTGTCCATGAAGATGTGAAAAAATAGGCATAAATCTAGCTTACACATTTACCCAAATTTTTCAGGCAAATTGTAGTAATGACGATCAGACCTGTTTGCCCAATAGTGTCAAGACACATATGTATATAAGGACATCTGACAAATTAGTTTGTCAGTCTTGAACCAGGAAAAAAAAATCTGAAGACTGCGAAATCACCTTTACCATAATGTAAGTACATTAAAAACCTTACTCTTAACTTACCAGTTAAGTTGAGCTTTCTTATATTTTTTTCTATTGATTTGGGTGGGTTTGTCCCATCCCCAATGTCAATTCTCTTTCTTTTACGGCCCTGACGAGAACATCGATCTCCTCGGCTGTGAACCGATTCTGAAGCGTGCCTGGTAAATCCGCCATAATAATAACAATCCGCAATGCAACATGCACACCTGCTCTTAAAGGGTGTGTTGGATGACGCTCTGATTGGTTTATTTCACGTTACGCCCAAACCACACCTATGAATAATGCAGCTACTTCCGACCAACCCCTTTTAGATATGCGCCAGGCGCAAGAGGCATTTATCCAGCCGGGAAAATAGCAACAGCGCCGGATCCTCCCACAAAATTACTTGCGCTTTGCGCTTTGACACTTGCGTTTCAGATGGTTAAAATACGGCCCCTTAAGTGTCTGCCTAGTTGCTTCTTGTTTTCTGACACTTACGATTTGAAGGTAGGGTAGGCAATTTCAGAGAGGCTAGCAAGCTAGCTTTGAAAGCACAAGATCCCACCCTTGTCTACAAATCCAAACCTCCGTCAAAACACATGAACACACACAGCCTAAGCAGAGTCTGTAAAGAGTCAGAAGAGAGACGTTAAACTACCTCATGTCTCAAAGCACATGAGTACAATGTAAACAACTCACAGAGCTCTAGTTGTACCACCTGACAGCTGCAGTTTAATTTCAGCATTGATAGTGCTGATATAGAAACACAGAAATCCGAGTCTGAGGACGTGAACATATTTGGTCCTGTGACTTCCACAGTAGATATAATGTTTTAACATTTAGACCAAATTTATTTTTGATTGCTATCAGGATGTGAAAAGAGTTTTAACCAGTATAACAAATAGTGTTTTTAAAAATTGCCTACCCCACCTTTAATTACAAAACAACATCTATTGGGAAAAAAAACAGATTTTTTAAAAACAGATTAAAAAATCCTCTCTCTTTTCTCTGATCGTTGAGAACATTTTAACGCATGCCCTCAGAGTGCAGGGTTTTGATGCCGGGCTTTGGTGCTATATCAGCAGTCAGAAAAGACAAAAGACAAATAAGCCCCTACATTTGCACTTTCTATACAGCACAAATGAGGAACGACAGTTCTGCCGTACAACTCACAGCTTTCACCTGACCAGGCACAGGAAAACTGCTGCCTTCACCAATGCTCTGTGAAGAGCCTGGCGAGACAGGACGGGGCAATGTTAAAGGATAGGGGAGGGAGAAAAAAGGAGAGGCTGAGTGAAACGAGTGCTTGGCAGAAGAAGATAAAACCACGACTCAGTGGGTGCTTGAATGATCCGCGGCGGCATGTCAAAAGGTTTTCTGCTGACTCTCAGCGTTCTGCTAACACACGCTGCAAGAGGCTGTCGACAAACCCCACACAAAACCTTGGCGCGGGAGGCCATTGAGCGGCGCATCCAAACACCCGCAGGCAGCGGCTCGCGGAGATGAGAAATAGGAGCTAATTTGAAGCTCATTATGACGTACGCGTCCCGCCATTGACATTCCACCCTTGACTGACTAATCTGAGTGGCGCTATGAAGACACACTGAATGCTTGTAATTTTCTCTGGTGTCCTGTGTGCTACAATAGACTCGAAACATCTCACGCTTTCAGTCCAAATCTTTCTTTTTCGTCTATGAGGGAAATAGGATCATTTTAGGCTTGTTATTATTTAATTTTGTCTAGCATGGTCCAGAGCACACAAGTGTCAATAAAAAAATAGAACGCAATTACGAGAACATTTAAAGCAGTTGTTGGATGGAGAGCAGATGTTCTTTCAGAGCTCTGAACTGACCAAGACTGGCATCGAGGAGCTGAAGCACATAAAACTGGTCTGAGAAAGGTAGACATGACCCACATATGTGGCTAGGACCTCCTGTTTTGTTTGCTATTCACAAAGTTTGTGGAAATGCAATGTCCTCCAAACTTTTACTGGAGAGATCTTTTCATTGCTTCAGAAGACTTTGCATGGAAAACTAAATTAAACAACCTATTTGTTGAGAAATGACACAATGGTTATTTTGTGTTCATTAGGTTGTTTGAGAAGCAGGGAAAGTGGTGAAGAATATTGGAAAGATATCAGAAAAACACTGCTGAAACTCTGGGTGATAAAAGTGAAATGAGGGTGATTACAGTTCTCCACAAACAAAAAGGCAATGTCACACATTCACTTGTCAAGATTAGCCATTATGTGTGATCTGTGTGTTTAAGCATTGGCAGTATATATATACCGGCTGGGCTGCTGAATCGCCTCGAGGTGTTTCAATATTGCATGCTCACCTTAAGGTTTTAATAATTAACAAGTGCAGTGTGGTTTTTGATGAGTCTAACGATTTTCAGTCACTGAGTGGAATTCACTGATTTTGCAGCCGGAGTGGTATTGTGTCATTAAGATGAAAATCCGACCTTGAGAACATGTATAGATCTTCACTTCAGGGTGTGTTTCAGTGTAAATCACGGCATATTGCTAAATTCAAAATAGGAATAAGAATAAAAACTTATACTGTAATAGCAAACAGATGTACCATGAAGTTTGAGATGCGCACACACACACACACACACACACACACACACACACACACGCCACACACACACACACACACACAACACACTACACTTCCAATCTGATTTTCTTTATATAACTTCCAGGAGTTAAAGTACAAAAGTGTGTTTGTTTAGTTTTTTTTACAAACAATTTTTTTTTTCATTGTACCAGTTGACGTGAGCACTTTGGAGTAATGTTGTTATTGTATTAACAAAACCTAACACAAAAAAATCTCTAATTGAAATAAAACAGATTTTTCTTTTAAAGTAACACCAAGTAACTTTTCCTCTTCGGTCGCCCTACTGGTTGGAAACTAAATTGTCCATTGCCGCTGTCGTAAATAATTTAGCCTAGCGTCGCACGCACGCTCGCTGTTTACCCAGCACCGGCTTTAGAATGAACGATGTCCACAGACAAGGTAGAGTATGTTACATGATTTCATGAAAGGATGATGTATTGCGACATCAGAAACGAAGAAAAACGAAATAATGACTATTGTAGCGCTTGACGTAAAGCAGTCGAATTTTGTAGTTCTTTTTGTGCACGGGTTCCTACCCGAACCCCGAAGTTACATAGTGCCAGTAAAAGCGATACAGACCCCGTCAGGCTATGGCAGACGGTCATTTAACTTATTTTAAGTCAATGTACCTTCACAAGGGTCTTGGAGGTATTATGAAGGTTGAAAAACTACATAGTGTTACTTTAAATCCATTCATCCATCCAATTTCAGATAAGCCCACCTCTAAAAAAAAAAAAAAAACACAAAAAAGCAAGACAAACTGGAGCTGGTCATTTTACGTGATCTTAAATAACATTATACAATACACGTTGTCATCAGACTGCCAAAAGCAAAATTAGCATATTTATTAAATTTTATACATTGGAAGTGAATTAAAAATGCAACATAGTCCGGTCATGTGACAACCTTAATTCTATCATGCTAACAAGCCCAACCGACACGTTTATTTTTAATAATAGTATGCAGTATATAGTGTGCAGCATACTAAACAGTGTCACTGAAGCATATAAATGTCAGTGCCGTGTTTTCTTTTGCCCTTTGAGAGATTTTGCACACACAGAGAGATGGAGGTGTTGTGCTTTTTCTGTTTTCTCTCCATTGGGAATTCCACACATTATCCCAAAACCCACTAAACGTGTGTAACTTCTCCGTGAAACCGGAGATCATCCTGTGTCACCTTGCAGGGCGACTTTCCCCAACGGAATCATCAAAGATGGGGGAAAGAGGACGAGGATCAAACATTTGTCCCACGAGGCTATGAAGGTTGTGTCCCTTCCTTCATCTTTCCTCATCAGGGGTGAAACATGACTCCTGTCCTTATTGGCTGGATCGATGAGGTGACTTTTGTTGGGGCATCGTTGTTACCGCACAGCTATCACACCGTTGCTGTCAGGTTGCATCACCTCATGAACGGACGTCAGCAGGAAGTTGCTTATGTAAATTCAAGTGAGATTGTAGCAAGTGACTGATGCTTTAGATGCGGGTCACAATATGACATTGACCTGACATTAGCTGTGAAAATTGCAACATTTTCATTTTTAATCTATTTCATATTTACACTTTATTCTGTAAAAATGATGGAAATTTGAAGGATTAAATGTTAAGTTTTTCAGAACAAGAGCACAAAACGGATGCCAGAAGAGTTCAAAAGTTTTGGGTTAATAAAAAAAATGAAAATAAAAAAAATATATATTTCAAGGACACAATAAATGTATCAAAAGGGACAGTGAAGACATTTATAATGTTACAAAAGATTTATATCTCAAATAAATGAATAAGTGCTGTCCCTCAACTTGCTATTCATAAAAGATTCACATATATATATATATATTATATTTATATTATATATATATTATTTATATATATATATATATAATATATATATTATATATACCCCATATTGATTTCGTTGTTCATTTTTTTTTATGTTATCGGCCCAGTAATAAAATTTGGCTGTTATATAAAAGCTTAAATATAATGGAAATATAATGGAATAAGATATAATGGATATATTTATTCAGCT